>PVIY010003487.1:74332-112690 GCA_004026745.1 Myrmecophaga tridactyla
TAGAATCTTGAATGAGAAAGACTTTCAGCCAAGAATTTGTTACCCAGCCAAACTGTCCTTCAAAACTGAGAGAGAGAATAAAATTTTCACAGACAAACATATACTGAGAGAATTCATCAAAAAAGAGACTGCCCTACAAGAAATACTGAAGAAATTTCCATCCACTGAAAAAAAAAAGTCAAGACATGGAGGTCTAGAGGAGAGCACAGAACAGAAGAGTACAAGTAAAGGTAACTTAAAGGGTAAAAAAGAGAAAAAAATAGATATATCTGTCAAAAAAAAAAAAATCCAAAGAATAAGATGGTGGATTCAAAAGATGCCTTTACAGTAATAATATTAAATGTTAACCAACTAAACTTACCAATTAAAAGACACAGATTGGCAGAAGGGATTAAGAACTATGACCCAGCTATATGCTGCTTACAAGAAACTCATCTTAGACCTAAGGATACAAATAGATTAAAAGTGAAAGGATGGAAAAAGATGTTCCATGCAAGCCGTGAACAAAAGAAACCAGGATTGGCTATACTATAATCAGACAAAATAGACTTTTAATGTAAAGACATCATAAAAGATAAAGAAGAATACTACATATTAATAAAAGGGACACTTCACCAAGAAGAAATAACAATCATAAATGTTTATGCTCTCAATTAAGGAGCGCCAAAGTACATGAAGCAAACATTGGCAAACCTGAAGGGAGTGACAGATGCTACAACAATAACAGTAGGAGACTTCAGTATACCACACTTCTCTATAGATAGAGCAACCAGTCAGAGATCAACAAGGAAATAGAGAACTTAATTTGATAAATGAATTAGACCTAATAGACCTATATAGGTCATTACACCTCAAAACACCAGAATATACATTCTTCTCTAGTGCTCATGGAACGTTCTCCAGAATAGATCACATGCTGGGACACAATACAGGTCTTCATAAATTTAAAAGACTGAAATTATTCAAAGCACTTTTCCTGATCACAATGGAATGAAGCTGGAAATCAATGACCATCAAAGAACCAGAACTTTCATGAATATAAGGAGATTACATAATGCAAACTTAAACAACCACTGGGTCAAAGAAGAAATTACTAGAAATAGTGGCAACTATCTGGAGACTAATAAAAATTAACACAATCAATGGAACCCTAGCAAGGGTAACAAAGGAAAAAAGAGAGAGGATGCAAATGAACAAAGTCAGAAATAAGAGGGAGATTGTTACCATGAACACTGAAGACATTTTTAAAAATCATAAGAGGATTTTATGAACAAATATATGCCAACAAACCAGACAACTTAGATAAAATGGACAAATTCCTAGAAATACATGAACTCGAGAAGCTGCAATGACTCGAGAAGACATAGAATATCTCAACAAACCAATTTTTTTACTCAAACAAGTAAAGAGATTCCATCAGTTATCAAAAATCTACCTACAAAGAAAAGCCCAGGACCAGATGGCTTCATAGGGAATTTTATCAAACAATCCAAAAAGAACTAACATCAATCTCACTCAAGCTTTTCCAAAAAAATTGAGGAGAAAGGAACATTACCTGTGCTTGTTTGAAAGGATGTATGTCCCCTAGAAAAGCTATGTTTTAATCTAAATCCCATTTCATAAGGGCAGAATAATCCCTATTCAATACTTTTGAAACTCTAATCAGATCATAACCCCGGAGATGTGATTTAATCAAGAGTGGTTGTTAAACTGGATTAGGTGACAATATGTCTCCACCCATTTCGGTGGGTCTTGATTGGTTTACTGGAGTCCTATAAAAGAGGAAACACTTTGGAGAATAGGAGATTCAGAGAGAGCAGAGAATGCTGCAGCACCACGAAGCAGAGAGTCCACGAGCCAGTGACCTTTGGAGATGAAGAAGGAAAACGCCTCCTGGGGAGCTTCATGAAACTGAAAGCTAGGAGAGAAAGTTAGCAGATGACCCCATGCTTGCCATGTGCCCTTCCAGCTGAGAGAGAAACCCTGAAGTTCATCAGCCTTCTTGAACCAAGGTATCTTTCCCTGGATGGATATCTTTGATTGGACATTTCTATAGACTTGTTTTAATTGGGAAATTTTCTTGGCCTTAGAACTGTAAACTAGCAACTTATTAAATTCCCCTTTCTAAAAGCCATTCCATTTCTGGTATATTGCATTCTGGCAGCTAGCAAACTAAAACATTACCTAACTCATTTTATGAAGCTAACATCACTCTAATACCAAAACCAGGTAAAGATGCTATAAGAAAGCAAAACTATCGACCAATCACCCTAATTAACAAACATGCGAAAATTCTCAACAAAATATTAGCAAACTGAATCTACTGACACATTGAGAGAATCAAATACCATGACCAAGTGGGGTTTATACCAGGAATGCAGGGTAGTTCAATATGAGAAAATCAATTAATGTAATACAGCACATTAACAAATCAAAAGGTAAAATCACATGATCATCTTGATTAACACTGAAAAAACATTTGACAAAATTCAACATCCTTTTCTGATAAAAACACTTAAAAAGGTAGGAATCAAATGTAACTTCCTCAATATGATAAAGGCCATATGTGAAAAACCCACAGCTACCATCATACTCAATGGTGAGAGATGGAAACCCTTCCCTCTAAGATCAGGACTGAGACAAGGATGCCCACTGTCACCACTGTTATTCAACATAATACTAGAAGTTCTAGCTAGAGCAATCAGGCAGGAGAAAGAAATAAAAGGCATCCAAACTGGAAAGGAAGAAGCAAAACTTTCATTATTTGCAGATGACATAATATTATACTTGGAAAATCCTGAGAAATCTACATCAAAGTTACTTGAGTTAATAAACGTACAAAATTAACGTGCAAAAATCTGTAATGTTTCTATACACAAGCAATGACCTAACTAAGGAGTCAATTAACGGAAAAATTCCATTCCAAATAGTGACCAAAAGAATTGGGCATCTAGGAATAAGCCTAACCAGAGATGTAAAGGACTTGTACACAGAAAACTATAAAAACATTGCTAAAAGAAATTTAAAATGACCTAGATGAAAAGACAGTCCATGTTGCATGTCATTAAATGTCAATTCTTGCCAAATCAATATACAGATTCAAGGCAGTACAATCAAATCTCCCACAACCTGCTTTGAAGACTTGGGAAAGCTACTTACCAAATTCATTTGGAATGGAAAGAGACCCTGAATAGCTGAAAAATATCCTAAAAAAGAACAAAGTGGAAGGATTAACACTTCCTGATTTCAAAGCTTACTATAAAGCCACAATGGTCAAAACAGCATGCTATTGGCACAAAAATAGAAGTATTGACTAATGGAATTGAATCAAGAGCACAGAAATAGACTACCAAATCTATGGAGAAGTGATTTTTGACAAGGCTCCAAAACACAAGGAACTGGGACAAAATGGTCCTTTAAAGAGATGGACATGGCAGAACTGGATATCAATAGCCAAAAGAATGAAAGACAACTCTTATCTTATTTCCCATATAAAAATTAACTCAAAGTGGTTTAAACACCTAAATATAAGAACCAGTACCATAAAACCCCTAGAGAAAATGTAGGGAAGCATTTTCAAGACCTAGTAATACAGGTAGCTTCTTAAACTTTACAGCTAAAGCACACGTGGTGAAAGAAAAAATAGATAAATAGGAACTCCTTAAGATCAAGAGCTTTTGGGCCTCAAAAGACTTTGTCAAAAAAGGTGAAGGGGCAGCCAACTCAATGGGAGAAAATATTTGAAAATCACATATCAGATAAAGGTTTGATATTCTGTATACACAAAGAAATCATACAGCTCAACAACAAAAGAACAAACAACCTAATTATAAAATGGACTAAAATATGAAAAGGCATTTTTCCAAAGAGCAAATACAGATGGCTAAAGCACATGAAGAGATGCTCATTTTCATTAGCTATAAGGTAAATGCAGATCAAGACTACAATGAGTATCATCTGACATCCACTAGAATGGCCATTATCAAAAAAACAGAAAATTGAAGAGTACAATGACTGAGGAATGGAAGGGGGAACAGTGGTGTATATAAACACGGACGACTGAGTGCCTGCAAGAAGGAATGAAGATGTGAGGCATGCAACTAGGTAAATGAATCTTGAGGGCAATATGTTGAATGAAATGTCAGAAGCAAAAAGACAAATACTATTATGCCTCACTCATATGGAGTAACTATAATGCACAAACTTGGTGAGCTGAAGGCGAGAGCATGGGTTATCAGGTTGGGGCTGATTGTAAAGGATCCTAGATTATAAACTCTTAACAGCAGTCATATCTATTCCAGGGTTGTACCTGCTATTTCTAAATTCTGAGATGCTGAGCTCTTTGTGTATAACCTGGTCATTCCCTGGAACTTCACATATCTGTGTGACACCTGAGACTCAGAGCTAGAGTTCTGCAGCTATGAAAGTCAGCATTATCCCATATAACAACTATTAAAAACACTGAAGAAGTGATCATACTTCACTTAAAAATGAATGAAACTGATCTGATTAGGACTAAGGTAAATCAGACTAAAGAGTATATTGACTATATACCAAAATTTAAATTTCTATGTGAGACCAAAGGAAGAGATGTTTATTTGGTGCAAATTTTACATTTTCAGTGGCACAATAACTAATTTAATTTGTATGATCAGCTTATTTGAACACACAATTACATGGAAATGAACAGGAGATGATATCTTGTATTTACAGGTTAGTGTTATGACCCAATACATCCCAGAATAATTTGGGCAGAAGATAAAAAAGTATTTACAAAGTCCCCTTGAGGGACTGGTGAAAAAGGTGTAAATATTATACTCCCCCACCTGGGGAAGATCTGAGATTCTAGCAAGCACTATGGACTGCCAAGTTGATGGGCCAAGCTCTTTATCTTGGGGTTTGCCCTTATGAAACTTATTCCTGCAAAGGAGATGCTAAGCCTACTTATAATTAGCCTTAAGAGTCATCCCTAGAGAACCTCTTTTGTTGCTCCGATGTGGCCTCGCTAAGTCAACTCCACAGGTGAACTTCATTGCCCTACCCCCCTATGTGGGACATGACTCCCAAGAGTACAAATCTCCCTGGCAACATGGCCAGTGATGAGACTGGCCCTGGCATCATGAGATTGAGAAAGCATTCTACACCAAAAGGGGGAAGAGAAATGAAAAAAATAAAAGTTTTGGTGACTGAGAAATTTCAAATAGAGCTGAGAGTTCATTCTGGAAGCTATTCTTATGCACAATACAGATATTCCTTTTTAATTTTATGTGTATTGGAGTAGCTAGAGGGAAATGCCTGAGACTGTTGAACTGCAAACCAATATCCTTGATTCTTGAAGGTAACTGTATAACTACATAACTTTTAAGGTGTCTCGGTGTGATCATGAAAACCTTGTGCCTGACATCCCCTTTGTCCAGTTCATGGACAGACGAGTAAGAAAGTAAAGACAAAAAAATAAATAAATAATAGGAAGGAATGGGGGTATAGGATGTTCTGGGTGTTCTTTTTTTACTTTTATTTTTAATTTTCTTCTTTTTTATTTAAGTAATGAAAATGTCCAAAATTTTATTGTGATGATGAATGCACATCTATATTATGATACTGTGAACCACTGATTGTACACCTTAAATGATTATATGGTATGTGAACATATAATATATATGAATAAAATTGCATTTAAAAAAGAGATACAGATTTAAGATAGGAGGAGACTAGTAAACTAAATCATTATTTTGAAAACTTCCTATATAAACTGTACCACAGGTTAAGTGAAAGTGAATGTAAGGGCCTTTCTCTTTATAGAAGTATTTCAGCTAATAACAGAAATATTAGTTATAGATTTAGAAAAAAAGACAAATTCTAGAATGAGAATATCACCATTTTGGACTTCTTAAAAATTGTGGATCTGTACATTTATCTTTAATAGCTAATAAGATCACAAAGAGAGACAACCAGACATTCATTGTTTGCCTCCTCGTGGAAAAAGACACCATGACCTCTGAAGATGTTTTACAGCAACAACAATAACAAAAAAATCTGAATCTGATAGTGTATTAAAACTAGCTACAAATTTACAGGAAATACAGAGAGTACAAGAACCATTAAATGACACCATAGGCATGCAATTAATAAACAAAGACTCAGTTTCTCTAACAAAAATAAAACAGAAAAGGCAAAACAATAGATTAAAAAGGACAGGTTACATTTGCACATTGATGTTCATAGCAGCATTATTCACAATTGCCAAAAGATGGAAACAACTCAAGTGCCCATCAACAAGTGATTAGATGAACAAAATGTGGTGTATATATATATACATATACACGATGGAATAGTATGCAGCAGTAAGGCAAAATGACATCCTGAAGCACATGACAAGATGGATGAGCCTTGAGGACATAATGCTGAGTGAAATAAGCCAGACACAAAAGGATAGATACTGCATGACTCCACTTTTATGACCATAGTAAAGGTAAAATCAGAGGCTTATAATACAGAATACAGGGGACCTAGAGACATATAGAAAGCTAGAGATGGATAAACCATTAGCTAATGAGGTTGAACCCAAATGTAAGGGAATAGATAGAAGTGAAGGTGGTTCACTAGTGGGTCTATTAGTAATATTACCATATTGAAGGTGAACATGATTGAAAGGGGTTGTATAGACCTATGTGTACCACTGATTAATACTAGAAATATAAATAAGTTCTTACATGAACTACTTCAAAGGTATGAATCTTCTACAAAGAGTATATAATATTGGGGTATGGGGAGAAAAAGCTATTGCGGGCTATGGGCTATGCTTAACAGAATGACATCAATGATACCCACAGAAATACCAGGGGTAAATAATGGGGGGTGAGGGGGGACAAGATTTAAGGGGAAGTTTGGACTTTCTATTTAGTGTGGGTATATTTATCGGTTATTTTTCTCTTGGGAGCAATGAAGATTGCCTAATATTGAAAGCGTTGATAGACTGTTGACTTTGGATATCATACATGATGCCCAATGGATGGAGGTGGCTGAAGAATACACTGACTGAAAAGTAGAATGACAAACAATTGTGTATACATATGAGCAAATATTGTGCTGCTACAGAAAGGAATGAAGTTGTGAGGCATGTAACTTTGTGAATGAACCTGTGGGACATTATATGATGCAAAATAAGCCAGAAACAAAAAAGCAAGTATTGTATGGTCTCATTTGGAAAATGCAAGAAAATTGGGCCCTAGATTGTAAGCTCTTATACCAGCCACATTCACTTAGGAGCAGTAATTGTTATATCTAGATTTTGAGAGGCTATGCTATATATGTAAAACCTGTTTTTTTATATTTCCCTGGAACTTTCAATACCTGTGCGACACCTTAGACTCAGAGTAGAAGTTCTGCAGTTCTGAAGATCAGCACTGCCACATACAGAACGTTAAAGAAATTGAAAAAGAGATCAGGCTTCAATTAGAGATAAGAATGAAACTGATCAGGTTGGAATTAAGGTAACTCAAAATACAGGTATAAAGGAAGACATTGCCTATATTTTGGAACTTCACCTTCTCCATGAGACCAAGGAAGAAAGGTTCAAAACCTAAATATTCTGTAGCACATAATCTAACTCAACCTGTCTGAATAGATCATTCAAACCACCCAAACACAGGGACCCCAGAACGGGAATGAGGCTTGTAATTCTGTACAGCTTAATGTAACACCCAGATATATCCCAGCATATGCAGCATATGTCTAGCAGATAATCAAAAAGTATTGGCAAAATCCCTTGCGGGATGGGAGAAAAAATATGGAACTATTAAACTTTATCACCAGGGAAACCCCTGAAACTGTCTCCAACATTAGAGACTCCCATGTCAATAGGCCAAGCCCTTGATCTCGAGGCTTGCTCTTGTGAAGCTTACGTATGTAGCAGAGATGCTTAGCCTACCTGTAGTTATGCCTAAGTTTACTTTCAGAGGACCTCTTTCATTGCTCAGATGCAGCCTCTCTCTCTCTAAACTCAACTCTGCAAGTGAAACCATTACCTTCCCCTCTACATGGTACGTGACATCCAGGGGTTAAAGTCTCCCTGCAATGTGGGAGATGATACCTGGGGATGAGCCTGGCCCTGGCACCATGGGATCAACAATGCCTTCCTGACCAGAAGGGGGAAAAGAAGTGTTACAAATAAGGTATCAGAGGTTGAGAGAGTTCAATTAGAGTCAAGAGGCCACTTTGGAGGCCACTCTTATGCAAGCTTCAGTTAGATATTGGTACTTATCATGCTTTGCCAAACCCCAACCAAAACTATTCTTGAAAACTCTAAAGAACACCTAGGGCTTTACCTGAGATTCTACAAAGGTTCCTTGCACTAGGACTGCTTTCCAGAAACCTGCAACCTCCAGATGTGTTCCTATGCCAGATAAGTCCTGAAGCACAGAGGGGCCAGCCTTTTCAGAACATCAACTAGTTCCACCCCGCTATCCTATATTATTGACAGGCCCTTCTAACATGAAAAAGTTAGAATAAGCATAACCCAAATAATCCTAAATACTGGGAGAAAGATCAAAGAAGGTGGAGTTTTATACAGAGATTATAGCATTTAACAAATGAATATGACTGCTAAATCATTATATTGATATTTCTTTTAGTCCAGTGTCTTGGAGTAGCTAGCAGTAAAAACCTAAAATTGTGGAATTGTAACCCATACCAAACTGTGAAATCTGTTCTGCAACTAATTGTGTGGTGTGCTTTGAAATTTATTGTTTTTTGCATATATGTTATTTTTCACACACACACACACACACACACAAAATACAGCCTTAGGAGACATGGATCTTTTTAAGATCCTGACTCAAACAAACTAGTAAACAATGTTATGATATTTATGAAACAATTGCAAATTTGAGTTTACAGTATATCAATAATATTAAGGAATTACCATTCATGGTTTGGGGCATAATGATGGTATTGTGGTTAGATTAGGTTTTATTATTCTTAAAAATTCTTATCTTTTAAATATACAAGTAAAATATTTAGGGCTGAAATGTTGTGATACCTATGATTTGCTTCAAAATAATACAGGAGAGAGGGAACTGGATGGGGTATAGATGAAACCACATTAGTCATGTGTTGGTTATTATTAAGTCAGGTGATGGGTAGATGGGAGTTCATTCTACTATTCTGCCTATTTCTGTGCATGTTTAAAATTTTTCACAATAAAAACCTTTAAACTAAAGCTTCTACCCACATAGAGCAAATTTAGTTTTGATGAAGATTTTCTAGGTAGGAGTTCTTTAAAACTATGGAGATACAGAATATAAAAGGAAAAGGTGTACATGTTTTTATTACAAAATATTTCAAAAAAAAGTATAAAAATAACAGAACCAGCAGCTGTGTTTCTACCACTGATTATAAACTACAAGAAACATGTTTCCCCAGTTATATCCACCCCGTGCACTTATCCCTCCCCTCCCCAAAGGTAACCACCATCCTGAATTCAGTGATGAAGAGTCCCATATGTTGTAGCTAATCTTCAAAGACAGCTCACGGATGTGTAACACCTCCAGGTATTCGCGTCCTAGTGTAGGTCCCTCCCTTTGAATCTGAGCCAGCCCTAATGCATACTTTTGACCAGTAGCATATGGAGCAACTGATGCTGCGTACTTTCTAAGGCCAGGTCATAGCCTTCCAATTTCCACCTGGGTCTCTTGGAACATTTGCTCTTCAGTCACTCATTTTTGGAGCCCAGCTACCACACTGTAAGAATCAATCCCAGACCACATGGACAGGCGACCTGTAAGGTGAATTCTCAGCCAACAGCCAGCACCAGCTGCTGTCAGTCATCTCGGGCACCCAGTCCAGGTACACCTGCAGATGACTCTAATCCAGCCCCAGCCAGTGTCTGGTTGCATCGTACAAGTGACATCAAGTAACATGCTTGACACCTTCCAACCACAGAACCGGGAGAGAGAAGAATAAACTGATTATTTTAAGTTACTAGGTGATTTTTAGCACAGCAATATACAACGGGAACATGACACTTTGTATTTTACTACCTATTAATAAAATAACTTTAAAGAACCAAATTGGATAGTAAAAATTGTACTTATGATTTATGAATACTTTCCAACATTACATTTATTGCATTGAAGATGAGATACCAGAGACCAGGAGTCAGCAAACTATGGCCTAAGGGCCCACGGTTTTAAATTCTTAATGGTTGAAAAAAAAATCAAAAGAAGACTGTTTTAGGAGACATGAAAATTATTTGAACTTCAAATTCTAGTGTCCATAAATGTTCATCAGAATATTCATTTATTTAAATATTGCCTACACCTGCTGTCTGGGCTGCTTTCATGATATAGCAGTTGAGTTGCATGGCTGCTATGCAACTCACAGACCAAACAGCCCGCAATGTCCAAAATATTTACTATCTGGCCATTAAAGAAAAAGTACATTTGCTTGCCATAAAATAACTCACCTAAGGCATTCCATGGAGTAGAGAAACCCATTAAAGTAGATGAAGAGTAACAATGAAAGACACTGAAATTGACCCACAGGAACAAGGTGGCGAGTAAGTACCCTTTAAAATACCATCTGAAACCAAGGCCAGCAAGAATACAAATGATTGGTACCCCACCACCAATAAATCTACCAACCAGAGATCAAAAGGACTGGGAATAAAGGAGAAAATAGTTTCAAGATCATCTCTACTCTACTTATAGGAAAATAGTTTTAATGCGTCTAAAGGAGTATGGTTGGTAGGGTTTTATCTCAGAGGTGAATGATTTCAAATTGAAAAGGGGAGGTAAGGAAAAAGAAAGGAGGTCTGTACTTCAGCACTAGACATAAGCTATGTGTGAAAACATTTAAAACATGCCTACTAAGTTATACAAAATGAAAGCATGCTTAAAGTACTTCTGGAGCTAAATATAAGGAGCCCTTATGTACCAAAAGGTTCCCAAAACACTTATATCCATTACTTCCTATAATTGCAGGATAGATATTAACTTTAATACTTGATTATTCTATTAACATTAGAGGTTGACATTTCTCACATAAATACCTATGAAGTTCAAGCAAAGCTCCAAAACAACCTGGGTTTGGAAATTTAATCTGTAGAATATTTAATGCTAAGGAACAGAAGGGATGTTGTATAAGTTTAAAATAACAACAGTAAAAATTGGAATACTGTTATCCCCATTTTACTGAGGATTAGCAAAGTGAAGCAATTTGCTCAAGGTCACAGAACTAATAAGTGGCAGGGCCAGGTTTCACTCTCAAACAATCCTATTTCAGAGCCCATGTCTTCAACTTCTGTACCTTATTGGCTCTTCTAAAGTTCATTTTAAATCCTCAAATAAGTATAAGTGCAATAATATAGGAGTGGTATCAAAATCAAACTTTATGCTGTTAAGCCTTCAAAGAGTTTTCACTATTAGGAAATGTCAGGTATAGTGTTTTTTTAATTTCACATCAATATTAGTTTTGTTTCTCTTTTTACACTATCTCTATTTAAAACCAGTTGAAATTTTTTTTAAAAGCCTCAACTATACAGTGTATTTTAATCAAAGCTCACTGAATATTTAAGCATGCAGAAATTAACAGCAATCAACATACCCTGAAAGAAGTTTAGTTAACAAAACAAATACCCAATTAACAGCTTTTAGAGTGAAAAGAAAAAAACAGAGAAAGCAATAGATTATGATGGTGAATTTAGAGAAATCTAAAGAATTTTAAGAACCTTGCTCTCCTGACCTTTTCCAACAAAGAAACGCTACAAAGAGGAAGTACAAAGGTCACTCTAGGAACCGAGTTTGAGAGAAAGAAGGACTCCAGATGCTCAGGACGGTTAATATTACACTCAGATTTCAAATTCGTTTTAATTCAGTAGGGTGTTAACAAGTAATTTCCTTTTAATAATACGAAACTATCATAATGGACAATTACAGCATATTTTACTAATATAACTCATAGTGGTCCAATTTAGGAGCAAACAATTGAAAAAATAATCATTTTTAAAGTTAAAACTAGATCACAGCTGGTATCAATCATTCTCTGAATGAATCAAGTGAGCCTTCAGAAATGATAAAATGAAACATTTTCAAAGCCAGGCTTTTAATCTTTTTTATGAAAATAAAAGCCCACTGACCCCTTCAGAAACAGAAAACTAGCTGCCCTAAAAATGAAAGGATGGACGGACGGATGGATGGATGGATGGATGGATGAATTTTTAAAATCAGCCATCCAGTTAATTGTGGGATAGACATTATCTGCAATTCCTTTAATATTAAAGGTTGAAATTTCTCAGAATTAATCAAGTAAGATCTTTACACCACAATACATCTTTTGCCTCATCTGATTTATAAGCTTGACAAGAATTCTTTCTCTGAAAACACTTCAGTTTCTTCTTAAACTGTAGTGCATTGTTTGAATTATATCCATAGGAGAAAACACAAGTTATTGCCTCTTTCTACAATCATTGACTTAAATGAACAAATGATAATAGCAAGCATTTGCCTAGCACTCATAATGTACCAGCCATGATATGATTTTTCTTATTAATTCATTTAATTCACACAATGACCTTAATAATAATCATCATTATAATTACTAATTTAGGATCTATGAAATTTAGCATATAGGAAAACAGAGGCTCTGATACATTATGATTAAAACTCAGGTATTCTATTTCCAGAATCCATGCTCTCAGTTAACCATTAAACTAAAGTGTCTCTAGGACTTAGGCGGTCCCTTACTCAGACGGTGGCCTTGAGTAGACGTGTATTTTCCCCATAAAATAGAAAGTACAAAGAACACCAATCCATCCCATGGACCAAGTCAGCACCTATGAAGGAAAAAATTTTACTCTTCCTCATATTTCAAGTGCAGTGTGGATACAATTTGTTTAATAAAATCTTAGGTGTGGATGGATAGTAAATGCATTTTCTTTCTATGGACTTGATTGTCCTCAAGATTACCACAAACAATTACTGCTATTGTCCCTGGTGGGCAAACTGCTCCAGTTTACTAGGCTTAGCAAAATCAAGCGAATATATAAGGTGGTGGGGGATAAGAGTTAAGGGGAGGTTGATTTTCTGTTTGGTCAGGGTGTGTTTACGGTTATTTTTCTCTGGGGAGCAACGAAAATTGTCTAAAATTGAGAGTGTTGATGATTATACCACTAAGTGAGGATAATGTGAGACATGGACTGTTGACTTTGGACACTATACATGATGCCAATAGATGGAGGTGGCTGCAGGATACACTGACTGAGAAGTAGAATGGTAAATTGTAGTATATACACATGATCGAATATTGGGCTGCTAAAAAAGAAACGAAGTTGTGAGGCATGCAACGATGTGAATAAACCCGTGGGACATTAAGTGATGCAAATAAGACAGAAACAAAAGAGCAAATGCAACACAACTGGGGCCTAGACTGTAAGCTCTTATAGCAGTCACATTTAGTCAGGAGCGATAATTGTTAGTTCTAGATTTTGAGAGGCTGTGCTATATATGCATAACCTGGTATTTCCTTGGAACTTTGGGTACCTGTGCGACACCTAAGATTCAGTAGGAGTTCTGCGGCCTTGAAGGTCAGCATTGCCACATACAACAACTGTTAAAGAAATTTAGAGACTGGCCTTCAACTAGAGATAAACAGGGCTGATTGAGCCGAGACTAAGGTAAAACAGAATAGAGGGACAAGGAGGACATTGTCTGTATTTTAGAATTTTACCAACTCTGTGAGACCAAAGGAAGAGAAGCTTATTTTGTCCAGAACCTAAATTTTCTGTAGCACATAATCTAACTCAATCTGTCTGGATAGGTCAATTAACCCAAACACAGGGAGCCCAGAATGAGAATGAGGACCTGTAATTCTGTATAGCTTAACGTAATGCTGGAATACATCCAAGAGTATATTGAGCAGAAATTAAAAAGTATTGACAAAGTCCCTTGAGGGATGGGAGAAAAAATATGGAGCTACTAAACTTTACAACCAGGGAAACCCTTGATACTACCTCAAACATTAGGGACTCCCAAGTCAAAAGGTCAAGCCCGTGAACTTGAGGCTTGCTTTTGTGAAGTTCATTTATGTAGCGGAAAAGCTTAGTCTACCTACAGTTATGCCTAAGAGTTACTTCTGGACCACCTCTTCTGTTGCTCAAATGTAGCCTCTCTCTCTCTCTCTCTGAGCCCTACTCTGCAAGTGAAATCATTACCTGCCCCCGTATGTAGGACATGACATCCAAGGGTGACAGCCTCCCTGGTAATATGGGATATGACTCCCAGGGATGAGCCTGGCCCTGGCACCATGGGAGTGACAATATCTTCCTGACTAAAGGGGAAAGAGAATTGCAACAAATAAGATTATCAGTGGCTTAGAGAGTTCAAATTACAGTCGAGAGGTTACTCTTACACAAGCTTCAGCTAGATAATTATAATTATTATGGTTTGCCAAACACCAACCAGAACTATTCCTGACAACCCTAAAGAACATGTAGGGCCTTATCTGAGATTCTACAAAGGTTCCATGAGCTAGGACTACTTTCCAGAAACCTACAACCTCCAGATGGGTCCCTGGATCAGATAAGTCCCCAAATCAGAGGGGCCAGCCTCTTCAGAACATCAACTAGTTCTAGCCCCTCGCCTATGTTACCAACAGCCTTTTCCAACATGAAAAAGTTAGAATGGGCAAAGCCCAAATATTCATAAAGATTGGGAAAAAGAGCAAAGGAGAAGGTGGAGTTATAACAAAGAAGATAGGATTTTTAACAAATGAGTATAACTGCTGAATCATTATACTGATATTTCTTTTCGTCTCAGTATCTTAGAGTAACTAATAGTAAAAGCCTAAAATTGTGGAATTGTAACTCCTACCAAACTCTGAAATCTCTTCTATAACTAATTCTTGAGCTATGCTTTAAAATTTACTGCTTTTTTTGTATATATGTTATTTTCCACAATAAAAAATCATAAAAATATCAAGTGTGGACCTATAGAACACATAATAAATAAAGTACAATAAGTTCAAATCAATAAATTAATTTGTATTTGATACTCGCTAAATTATTCTTAACATAATTTGACTATATATTTGAAACAAAGACAAATAAAAACTGATTGCTAATAAAAACTGACTGGGTAGAAATAAGCAAAGGCAGTATTTTAAGCAGTAAATATTCCTGAGTGAGGAAGAAAAGGTAAATACATATACACATCCATTTATACACTTTCACCTATGTTTCACACCTAATAATAATATATAAATGTGTGCATACACGCAAGTGTTCCTTTAGGATACATTCTAGGAGCTCCTGATTAACAGTTAATGTAATGCAAACAGGACTGTCTTAAAAGCATCCCCCCCAAAATAAAGCACCCCAACCTTCCAGTTAGAATCACTATTATAAACAATTTGGATCCTGTGAAATCTAATTTTAGACTATATAGGTTCTAACATGAAATTATTAGGAGGCAAATCAATTTATTCCACTTTTGAAATCTGAATCCTTGAAAACTCAATATGAAAACCCACATCTAACATTAAAAAAAATTCCAACTTGACTACAGAATAATTTCTGTGCATACCTTAAAGGGGGAAAAGCTAGCAATTTGTATGTTTCACTGTTGTTTTTTTCTTTCAAGTCAAAAATTCCTTCTCAAAAGTTTTATCATTTTTGACTCTAACCTTGTCAAGATATGCAAACCTTGGTCCTGTCCAGAATTCTAATTACCTGCCATAGTTTTATTTCCAATTTGCCTTTGAAGTCCCTTTGCTGCTCTTAAACTGACAGCCCAACCTACTTACAGAGGAATACCCTCTTCAGGTCAAATCATAAAAGACGAATGCAATTAAATGCACTCCATGTTTTTTTGGAATGCCAGAGGTAAAGAACTAGGGGTGGGAAAAACAAAATCCATGGAAGATATGGGTCAGGACAGTGACCCATAAGGGAAAGCATATTTGATATGAACCCTGTAGAAAGAGTATAGTTTCAAAAGGGGCTGGACTTCTCGTTATAGAATACTCCATTAATAAGCAACACTGGGCAGACACTCCACCTTTCCTCACCGGAGCACAATCATGACAGCCAGCATCGATTTAGAGTTGGCTACATCCAGGCTCTATTCTAAAGGCTTTCTATGATCCTCTCATTTAAACTTCACAATGACACAATGAGCTATGTTAGTATCCTAATATCTGGGAGCAGCAGTACAAAAAGATTTGTCATTTCCTTATGGCGACATAGATACTAAGAGATGACATTCTGGTGGATGAGAGCCTGGAGGGGGCCAAGGAGTGAGTGAATAATGAAAAAGTGGGAAAGCTAGTGTGTGGTACTCCTCCAAGAAGGTCTGTGATCGATTTAGCAGGGACAATTCTGAACAACAAGATTAGGATTACTTTTATTTTGCCTATACTTTTTCTGTGCTTTCAAAAGTAAATGTTTAATTAATCACCAGAAAAAAAATAACGAATGTGGGTTTTTAAAAACATTTGTGATTAAAGAAGGAAAACAGAATGGTAAGAGTGTGGCACTGGAAACTTCAGCCTGACTAAGTCTTGTCTGCAGCATAAATGGTCAACTCCCCTGGGGTTCCCATCTGCTATGCCCATATACCTCTTACTCTTAGACACTTAATTCCAGGTGGTCCTGCACCACCAGTGAATAGACATTCCAGATAATTTAAGGACATGAATATATGTTGTTGTTGTTTAATCTGGGTCATTTAAGGCTTGCTGTTTGTGGTAGTTAGGTTCAGGTGTCAACATGGCCAAGTGAAGCCGCCTGGTTCTTTTGCTGTGGACATGAGCATGTGAACCTCATCTGTCACTGATTACATCTGAAGTCAGCTAGGCGCGTGCCTGCTGCAATGAATGATGTTTGATTTAATTGAGCTTAAATGAGAGAGCTCAACATACATAGCCAAGCAGCTCAGCATACCCCATCTCAGCACTCGCAGCTCAGCCCAGGCCTTTGGAGATGCAGAAAGAAGTCACCCCGGGGAAAGCTGTTGGAACCCAGAGGCCTGGAGAGAAGGCCAGCAGAGACCATCCTGTGCCTTCCACGTAAGAAAGAGCCTTAGTGGAAAGTTAGCTGCCTTTCCTCTGAAGAACCAACAAAATAAATCCCCTTTTATTAAAAGCCAACCCTTCTCTGGTGTGTTGCATTCTGGCAGCTTTGGTAGACTAAAACACTGTTGTTTTGCTCTTATCTGGGGGAGGAGAAATGTAGCTATATATGTGAAAGAAGAATGTGACATATGAGAGAGAAAGAATGAGGATCTCCTCTTGAATAAGTTAATCTAAAAATATATTCTAACAAATCTATTTTAAATATCAGTCCCTCCAGGTATAGGAAGGCTGAATGTTAACTATTATGGTAACTATCATTGACTGAATACTCGTTCTGTGCATACATACCACTCACTGTGCTAGGGGTATCTTACAGATGATGAATAATATACTGCTTCATTTTATAAGTGCATTAACAGGGGAGTAATTCCCCAAAGACAAAACAAAAAAAACAAAGAAAAAACACAAATGGAAAGGAGCTCATAAAACAGTGACTCATGTAGGTAGAAAATTACTTCCTTTTCAACACTGAGTGCTTCTGATCTTATCAAGGAGAAAGTTTATGTTTAGTTTGGAGATTAAGACATCTCTAACAAACATTAATCTTGCCTTTGGAAAAGAAAGCATTTTCTGGCTTTGGGCAGGCAAACGTATCTATCTTGAATTTTGTAACATTGTTTTATTTTCATCAGGATTTTTATGTTTATCTTCTATTTCAGCAAAGCCACAGTGGTTTTCCATTTATAACAGTGATGTGCGGTTTCCTTTCTAAAAATATTGATTTATAAAGTGTGACTTGATTTGAAGACTATTTAAATAAACAATGGGAAAGCACTGAATTAAAAAAAAAAACTGAACCACAGCAGCCTGCCTCAACACTTAAAATATATATCCTAATTTAAAGCAAGCATTTAGGTTGAGTAAATATCTTCATGTGCTGCCACCTGTAATTAAGACATGGGGTTCCACCTGTCACCATTTTCCTAAAACAGATATTAAAGCACAACTAAAATGTTTAATCTCTGACAATAAATATACTCACTATTTTTTCACTGTTTCTTCTAATTCTATTTTTTTCTAATTTTAATTATTCTTTCCAACCCTAATTTTATGTGTTTAGTATCTGCTACAGAAATCAGTGATAAATTGCTAACAATATTTAAGGCAAAATGAAATGCAGGGATTAAGAAAGTGAACACTAGAGCAGATCCAGACCGCCTAGGATGGAAGTCAAACTCTGCCTCTCAAATTCTGTGTAACCCTGATCCTTTCTTCTAATCTCTCTAATTCTCAGTTCCTTCATCCATAAAACAGGATCAGTAATTAAATCTATTCTAATAAGAATATTGAGAGAATCAAATGAGTTAATACAATTAAAATTCTGTGGCCACACAGAGCAGAAAGACTCTCAATAAATGTGAGCTCTTATTATTCAAAGAAAATAAAAGGAGTGAAATGCAGCAAATTGCAATGTGCTATTTTAAAGATCAGCCTTGTCAACTAGAGCCAGAAACTTGCCTTTCTAGACAATTATTTTCTTTCCTTTGAATGCATGCAAGATAGTAGGTGCTATAATCAAGACATCCAAGAAAGAAACCTGGGAAATAATGCAAAAAGACAGTCACTTGGGGCAGGCCATGGTGGCTCAGTGACAGAGTTCTTGCCTGCCATGCCCAAGACCCAGGTTCGGTTCACAGTTCGTGCCCATGCAAAATAAATAAATAAATAAAATTAAAATTAAAAAAAAAAAAGATAGTCACTTGATGCCCCCTGCCCATAGGCTGTCTCTTAGCAAAGTAGAAGCCCAAATTCTGCACAAAGAATGATGGGGCAAGATGGTATAATTGAGAACCTTAAATTTGGTTCCAAACTAGAAACTTCCTTTTGCCTTCTAATATTCCTTGTAGCTCTAATCTAAGCAGAAAGAAGTTAGATTCGCTCCTCAGTTAAGGTTCTGAGTTACAAGGTCATAATAAAATGCTTTTAAAAACTTAAGCAGTCCCCTAAAATCCACCTGTCAATAATGAGCTACCTCCAGCTGATAACAGTAAAGAGTAAAGACTACATGCACAGATTATGTAAACTCTATTAAATACTCTATTTCATTCTTACTCAACAGAAAGCCTGGCACAAAGAGGTGTACCAGTGTCAGATAAATTTTTAAATAATGCGATAAATTTTTAAATAATGCATGAAGGTATGCAAGATCTGAACACACACACACACACACACATATCTAATGGTGGAGAGACACAAATCCAAGAAAGTTTTATAAAAGAGGAGACATTCAAGAAATAGACATAAAGCACATGAGACCTTTCCCGGTTGCAATGGATGGGGAGAATATACAAACAGAGAAAGCTTTGAGCAAAGGCAGAGACAAGGAGGGGGAGTGTATTTGGGTAATGGCAAGAGGACAAATTTCTTGGGACATTTTAGTGTGGATTTCCTTCTAAAACTGGAATAAAACGTTATTTTAGACACCATAATTAAATAGCTATTTAAATACCTAATATTTTCAAAACTGCTTTCTAAATTGTAGATTCTTTCTTATATTGCAAATCTGTTCTAATATAAATGTTATTTTTTTCAGGTTATATTATACAATAAAAAAGTTAAAAAAATAAATATATGAAAGTCAAAGTAATCTCAATCAACACTGTTTCACAAGAGACCATGTAGGCAAACACTATCCAACTACCAAGAATACTATGTTTGACAGCTATCAATTGAGTATCAGATGTGTAAGAGCCTAGATATGTGAAGGCGGATACAAAAATGGAGAAAAATATATATATAATTGTCACAAATGTACCACACTAATGCAAGGTGTTCATAATAGGATGATGTATGGGAATCCTGTATTTTACGCATGCTTTTTCTATAAACCTACAACTTCTCTCATAAAATAAAATAAGAAACAATATGTCCTCCAGGAGCCCAGGGTCCAGTTTGGAAAGAAAGATTAAATAAATAATTACAATAAAATGGGGCAAATGTCACCCCAATAAAATGGGGCAAATGTGACTCTCCGTATCTGGGGAGGTTCAGGAGGTTGCCTAGGGGGAAACATTTGAGCCAGATCTGGAAGGCTTTGTAGGCATCTGCTAGGAAGAGAAAAATGAGAAGGGTACACACCACGATAGTGAAGACTTTTATGAAGAAATGGAAGAATACAAAGGCAGAGCCAAGTGGATGAAATAAGGAAAATATGGTCAGATGTTTCAGAGAAAGGATGAGAGGGGTAATTGTGTTGGGACAAGATGGCCGATGGTTTTCTGTACAACACTAAGATGTTCGGAATTTATCCAACTTAGCATGGGTAGCCATAGAAGGTTTTTAAACAGGGGAATAACATCATATTCTCGTTTTGTAAAGATTAAGTGCAGTAACCAGGTGCCTACTGGAAGTCAGTGTGGCAGCAGGGAGACAATTTAGGCAATTGTTCAAATAGCCCAGGTGAAAAATGATAAGGGCCAGTGTCAAAGCTGTGCCACGGAATTGAAGAGAGCGCTGGATTTCCGGTGCAGAACTGAAATATCTGAGAAGAGGAGAAAGGTCTCAGTAATGACTCAGATTTCTAACTTGAGCTGATCGAGGTCACTAACAAAATGGGTTTCTTCAGGCATTCACATGAATGAGTAGTGGGCATTTACTCACCCTTCCAGGATCTTCATCATTTTCTGGCCAAGCCTACAGTTCAGAACTCACTCACTGGGAGATTCTCCACAACTACATGTACTAGTTTTGATTGACAACCTCACCACAGTTCAGATCTCAAAGCACAAAGAATCTTTAAGCTGGTAGAAACCTTATGAGGAAACACTGTAGAAATTAAGTGATTTGCTCAAGTGGTTATAGGTTTTTAATAATAGAGTAAATCCAAATTTCCCAACTCAGAGAGAAATTCATTATTCTGATTTTTAACACCTGAAGAATTTCAGGTTGATCAGTTGTACACATTGAGGGAGACTCAAAAGAGACTTACAGGGCCATCCACACCCATGTAAGAAACACCTTTTCAAACCCAAAAGGATCTTTGCCAGCCAGCCAAACTGCAAAAAGCAGCATGGAGCCCACAAGAGATTTGAATTATTGTTTATATACCCACAGAATTGGGTTTCAATAGTCTAAAAAACCAGTATTTCCTGGCATGCCTAACACTTTAGAAGATAAAAAAAAATTGCCAAATCCTCACAGAGATGCTAAAAATCAAAATCTCTTAAGAATTCGAACTTTAAAATGTTCAAGCGTCACTGAGATGTCATTTGCTCTTACTTATATTTTGCAAGATGCTAAATTAGTTCAGTAAAACACCTACCAAATGAAAAGAGCAGTGCATTAAAAAATAAATGTATATAAAAGAATTGTTTATATAGGACAAAGCAATTTGAATTAAATAAATTGCCTAATCATTATGTCCATTTAGTAGATGAGGCCACTAAATTGCAGAACAGTTCAGAATCACCCTTATGAATTTGTTTCACCGTTTGTGCATGCTCTGACTCTAATCCCAATGCTTCCCTTCTCTTACCATTTTATTGAAATTGTTGAGAAAAATAGAAAATAGCATTACCATTATTTATTTATTGTCAACATGTCACTGGAAGGTACTGCTGATGAGACTTAGACAAGAGCAAGGACTTCCTGGGCATATTACAGGTGAACTCGAAACTCTCATCCGTGCACTGCCCACAAACAGGTGGACCCTGGGCGAACTAAGGGTGTAATCAATTTCTCTCCAGCATCTGCACCTATCATTAAAATAACTGGGTGACCTCCTTGTCCCAGCAGAGTACACCTACCGAATACCAGCAACACCTCCGCGGCAGTGAGGGGGTAACATTTTCAAAGGGTGATCATTTTGAGTGGAGTTTTTAACCATTATGACTTCTTTATACAGTCAAGATAGCTGATCTTATGAAAATGTACAATATGCACAAAACATAATTATAATCATTTTAAATAACTATCAATTCAGAAGGATTACAAATTAGAGAGTAGAAAGTGAAAGTAAATTGAAAAGCAATCTGTTTGACGTAGTGACAGCAGCAGAGACAGGAGTGACGCGGGGCCCTAACCCAGGAATGTGAGCTGTTCTAGGAGCTGGGCAAGGCAAGGAGATGGAGTCTCTCCTATAGTCTCCAAAAGGAATGCAGCCCTCCCAACCCCTTTGGGACTTCTGTCTTAGAGAACTGTAAAATAATAAGTCAGCATTGTTCAGAGCAAAAAAAACAAACAAAAAAAAAACCAAAGTTGTCATCTATTACTTTCGAATTTAACTTGGAAAAAAAAGTATCACAATAGTAGGTGATATATCTGTGCCCTCCCCAATAAAATACACATCTATATCCTTTAAGGATATATAAATATAAACCAGTATTTCTAAATACATTAAGCTTTGTATTTACATTGAATGAAACAATGAAACCAAGAACCTTCTGTATTCATGAAGAATAACAAGGATACTTTGAGTATTACCTCTTTATTTATTTAAATCTCTTTACCTCCATGGAATACTCCCAAGTACTGGTCCCCACAGGTAGCCATTCTAATGCTTGATTGTGTAGTTTTATGTAAGAGTTCTTTTAAAAAATGTGTACTGTACTATGCTAATGAATTTTTAATTCACGTGAATGATTTCATGTTTATATATCTCACACTCTTTTTTCCTGACATACCATGTTCTTTTTTTAAAACTTTTTTATTATATAACATACATACAAAGCAAAGAAAGAGAAAAGCAATAGTTTTCAAGCACTTTTCAACACTAACTAGTAACAGGACAGATCCCAGAGGATGGGCTACCATACCATCCTCTCAGATTTTTCCTTCCAGCTGCTCCAGCATATAGGAGACATGCCATATTCTTAAAATCTATCCATGCTGCTTTTTAAAAAGTAATCTAATGGCTACAGATGACTCCATGATGTGAGCCACTATTTTACCTTTCCCTCTCCCAGCAACGGCCACCCAACCCACCTCTACACTAGTAACCCAGCAGTGAATAGCCTCAGAAATGTCCACTTAGGGACCTATGGGACACATTTTGTGTCCACTTTTGGAGATGAAATTGCTGGGTCATAGAGTGAATGACTAGTTAATTTGCTTAAGTAATAGCAGATCACTTTCCAGAACAGCTGCTCCAGTCTACTCCATTAGAACAATTAAATGAAGCCAGAACACTCCAATCTATTATCTAAAGTTCAGGCTTTGTCTTTCCACACAACCTGATTTCCTCCTAAAAGATCTGTTCTCAGCTATCTTTAGTAGAGAACAGGCTGTGATAGAAGTTACAAGGATGCGAACATAATACCTCAGAAAGTATAAAGGGTAGGCATAGATCAACAATAGAAAAACTATCACATGTAGTACCTATTAAATATACCAAGTACTCTATTTGCATAATTAAGAATCCTTATAAAATAGTATAAAGGAAGTGTCTTCATTCCCATTTTAAATATGTGGAAACTGAAATTTAACTTACCAAGGTTGCACAGTTGCTAACTAGTAAACTGAGAAAAAACACAGGTCTTCCTAATTCCAAATGTTTTTATTTTTACTGTAAATGGTCATTTCTTTTAAGGGTGATGGAAATATTGTATAATTAGATTGTGGTGATGCTTGAACAAGTCTGTAAATACACTAGAATTCATTGAATTGTACACTTAAATTGGATGAACGTTACGGTTTGTAAATCATACCTCAATAAAACTGTTTGAAAAAAACATAGGTTTATTTCCCTCTGTAACTATGCACTTTCTTTTACACGCTTACTTAACATCAATGTCTCTTTTTAACATCAGCCTTCCATGAGTGGTTACTATCATATTTTAAAAATTCTCAGATAAAGTGAACATCAGAGGAACAATCCCCTCAATGGGCTTTCCCCTCCTCTCTCATGATTCTAGATCATTATTCTTCTCGAGATGTAAGGTAAGATATAAATAGTTATCAGGATCATAGGTATAATCCAGTAAATTGCATCCTTATATGTGGATGTAAATCTCTCTCAACACATATTGCTCAAAAACTTGAGGACTAACTGAAACAACTCTACAGCTACATGGAAAACAATGTACCTCAACTGTTCTACTACACACCATTCTCAAAAGTCAGTTTGAGGTAGCTCATCCCTAAACATAAAAGCTAAAACTATTAAAGCTTCTGGAAGAAAACAGAATATTTTCACAACTTTGGAGTAGACAAAGATTTCTCAGAGAGGATACAGAAAACACTAACTATAAACCAAAAAAGTGACGAATTGTACTTCTTCAAATTTACAACTCCTCCGCATCAAAAGTCAACATAGATAATGAATAAGCAAGCTACAGATTTGGGTAAAGCTTTCACAGTTCATTTTTCTAACATTTGTATATTCTGTATTCAGAATATACAAGGAGCGTCTTCAAAAAACTAAGCAACCTAATTTTAAAATAAGGCAAAGACTTGTATAGGCACTTTACAATGAAAGGTAAAAGAAGATGAAAATTGCTCAACATCAGGAAGATCCAAATTAAAACAACAATGAAGTACGTTATTCACTAAAAAGACTAAACTTTAAGTCTGACAACACCAAATACTGAAGAGGATGTGGAAAGATAACTCTCACACGCTGCTACTGGGAGTGTAAAATGAGTACAGTTGCTTTGGGATTAGGCTTGGCAATTTCTTATACAGTTAAGCATGTAGCACCCTTTGACCTTGCTAAGCCTCTCCTCCAAAAAAGGAGGGAGGGAGAAAGGAAGGAAGGAAGGGGAAAAGACTACATATCTTAACAAAAAGATATATAGGGCGGTGTGATGTTGGCTCAGTGGCAGAATTCTCACCTGCCATGCTGGAGACCTGGGTTCACTTCCTGTTGCCTGTCCATGCCCAAAAAAAAAAAGAACATAAAAAGATATGTACAAGTATATTTATAGCAGCTTTATTCAACATAGCTGAAAACACTCCAAATGTTTGGTGAATGGATAAACAAATTGTGGTATAATTGTACAAGGAAATACTACTGATCAATGAAAAGGAACAATTCCCTAATATCCTGAACAATATGAATGAATACCAAGAACACACTGAGGGAAAGAAACCAGGCACAAAAGAGAATGTATAAGGAAAGCTAATCTATGGTGACAAAAAGAAAAACAGCACTTGCTTAAGGGAGTGGATTAGGGGAAAGGACTTCACTTGGGAAAGAACACAAGGGAACTTCTTAGGGGAATAGAAATATTCTATGTTGTAATTGTGTATGACATTTGTCAAAATTCATCAAATTATATACTTCTATTTGGTGAATTTTATTGCATGTAAACTATATCTCGATAAAACTGATTACTAAACTCGCACACACATACCAACCCACACACCAGGGGAAAGAAGAATTTAGTATGCTTCCCTTATTTCCATCAAAACAGGGTCTTAAAGATCCCGTTCCACCATTTTAACATCTAACAATCCAGTTACAGACTTCAATTCTATCATTTCTAATCCAGACATCTGAGGCTCTACTTGATAGTTATTTTGTTCTTGGCGGAAAAAAAAAAGAGACCTGATCAGTCATTCTCGCTACAAGGGTCCATTCTCTACTTAAGAGTTCATTTAAACCACCTACTAAACTGTGACATTACAGAGTAAGAACCAGTTATTGTGTATCCATGCTCTCCCATGCTTATGCTTTACATGTAATGAATGCCAAATACATTTGGAGTAACTAAATTATTGATTCAAGTTTTTTAAAAATTAGGGCGTAGCACTGTATTGGTGCCCTGGAGCCAGCTGATTCCAGCTTGCAAAAGAATCAATCTGTGCCTCTCCTCCCAGCTCCATGCTCAGTGGTCACCTATTAGTAGCATCAAATCAGTCACAGTGAAAGTATTTACACCACAGAAATGAGCAAATGCTACAAATCAGGGCTTTTCTTTTTTTTCAGAGAACCAGTTTATAAGCATACCATTGAAAATATTTCAAATTAAAAAGGAAAGAAAAGGAAGGAAACCTGCAGGATCCCCAGAGGCCAAGCAATTAATTGAGTAAAGTTGGCCACATATAAAGCAATAGGGAATGGCAGAGATTACAGGCCCACTGTTACTAGATCTTAGTATGTTCCGATAAACTGGACATTCAGATTTTTATATAAAACCTCCCAATATTTGATTATTAAACATTAAGTTTAAAAACTTTAGACCTTGTGTGGCTCAAACAAGGCACGTCTGAGGGTCGCATTCAGCAAACACCAAGTTAATACACTAACTTTTAACCCAAATCTCTGTTGTATCTTCAAACACTTTCACTTAAAACTGTTCCCTCTATACTTCCTATGTTTTCTCCACCCACCATGTGAAGTGCCCCCATTCATTAACACCCCATTAAATTTCTTTGTTTGTAGTGAGCAAAGTTGCAGTTGCAGAGCTGCTCTTTCCTAGATCCCATAGAAAATGTTATGATGTGGGAACAAGAGGGGGAAGAGACCTGCACTTCTATGGCAGAGCTTTGGCATCCAGCCACAGCATTCCTCAGAGAAACTGCACAGTGCAAAATGTAGCTAGATGCTGGAGGGACAAAACAGCTACTAATGAATCATTGTAGTTATCTTTAAACACTTTAGGAAACAGCCTTCCCAGTTCAGCAATACACAATTCTCCAGATCTTTACTCTTCGATGGCATTTAAATAAAATTTGGTTCTGCCATTTGGACCTACCAGACCAGGTCCAAATATTCATGATCTGCTCAGAAAACAAAATATATGTTAGGCGCATCTCCAAACATCTGTGTGTCTGTCAGCTCTGAAGCAACTGTTCTCCAAGCATCTGCATCTAAGGTTTCTAAAAAATGTTTCCCTTTTAAAGGACCTTAAGTAAACTAATCAAGACCCACTTTGGATGGGCAGAGTCACATCTCCATCAAATCAAAAGGTCATACCCACAACTGGGCACATCGCATCTCCACGGAGATAATCTATCAAAAGTTTCTGCCCTACAATGCTGAATCAGGATTAAAAGAAACTGCTGCTCCCACAAGATTGGATCAGGTTCAAAACTTTTCTGGGTTTTCTGGGGCACATAACAGTTTGAAACCGGTATATGTGCCTAGCCGTCCACTGCAAAACACTGTACGCCATGTGCTGGTATCAGTCACCAAGCCAGGTGAGGCAAACAGCCATCCAGTTGGGCATGGTAATTTGCTGGGGCTGGTATCAGCTGCTTCACATGGGGCTGGTATCAGCTGCTTCACATGGTGCTGTGATCAGCTCCCTGGTCCCACAAGCTGGGATCAGCCATCCCACCATGCACGCCATCTTCCCAGCCAGCAGCTGCAGTTGGGGAGGGGTGGGCCTGAGAGAATGAGGTGCCTCAGGAGTGACACCTGTTGGGAATAAGCAGTAAGTGCAGACTGGCAAATTCCATATCTGCCTCTTTCTTAAAAAATACATATCTTTTTTCTTACATTTTCAATTAGTAAAACTTTTTTTAATTTTTATTTTTATTTACATATTTTTATATTTTATATATTTTTCATATTTTATATTTTATATATTTTTTATTTTCTCTCTCTTCTGTGAGCACCAGTCTGAGTTCACTTCCAGGATATCTTGGGGTATCTTCTGAGCCTACTATTGCTGAGGTTTTTTTGTTTTGTTTTGTTTCTTTGGCAGAGGGGGTTGCATGTGCTGGGAGTCACGCTTATGTCTCCAGCATGGTAGACTGGCCTTCTGCCACTGAAGTACCCATGCACCCTACCTAGGTTTAGATAGACCCTCAAGTAGAATTGTACCCCCTACATGAGATCTGGGCCTTGGTTTGGCAAGTAATAACTGACAAACCAAGTACAAAAAGGAACCTTCAATGCAAAACCAAGTAAATACAAAACTTTAGACAAGTGAAGGAAACCAATTTGCAAAATAACCTTAATAAGATAATCAAATGCCCTGAACACAACAAATTATTACAAAGCTCATGAAGATACAGGCAGAAATGGCCCAGCCAAACAACCAAATCAAAACACAGAATACAGAACAACTACTCAATGATATAAGGAATTTAAGCATGTCAGGAAGACACTAGAAGAGCATAAAGAAGAATTTGGAAGATTAAATAGAAAAACAGCAGATCTTACAGAAATGAAAGATACAGTAGGCCAAATTAGAAATATACTACAGACAAATGATATTGGATTTGGAGAAGCAAAAGGAAGAATATGTGAGCTAGAAGACAGAACAATTGAACTAGAGCCTACAAAAAAGCAAATGGATCTCCGGCAGTCACGCGCTCTTTTCTCGGGACTGGCAGTGGCCATACACCATCGCCATTACTCTGGGTAGAAAACTGTCAGTAGAGGGTACAGAAATGAAGAGCAATAAAACCTTTTACCTGGAGAAGCAGAACCACACTCCAAGGAAGCATCATTAGCGTCACCACCTGCAGCACCACTCACAGGAACAACAGCAGCAGCCACCACTACCACTACTCCCTGCAAATGGGCAACAGGCCAGCAGCCAAAATGAAGATTTGACTATTGACCAGAAGAATTTTAAGAAACCAGGAGAGATGACTGTCACCCAAAGCAGCAATCTCTTTGTGAGCTATCTTCCTCCTGACATCACTAAGGAGGAAATGAAACTATTTTTAAAATATGGGAAAGTAGGAGAGGTCTTCATTCATAAAAATAAAGGCTTTGGCTTTATCCACCTGGAAACATGAACCCTACCAGAGACTGGCAAAGTGGAGCTGGACCACATGCCACTCCATGGAAAGCAGCTGTGTGTGCACGTCACCTGCCATAGTACATCCCTCACAGTCAGAAACCTTTCTCAGTACATGTCCAGTGAAGTGCTGGAGGAGGTCTTTTCTGTGTTTGGTCAGGTGGGGATGGCTGTGGTCATTGTGGATGATTAAGGAAAGCCCTCAGGAAAAGGCACTGTTGAGTTCTTAGGGAAGCCAGCTGCTCAGAATGCTCTGGACAGATGCCATAAAAGCTCCTTCTTGCTAACCACATTTCCTTGATCTGTGACTGTGGAGCCCAAGGACCAGTTAGATGATGAGGAGGGACTTCCAGAGAAGCTGGTTATAAAGAACCATCATTTTCACAAGGAGCAGGAGCAGCCACCCAGATTTTCATAGCCAGGCTCTTTTGAGTATGAGTACGCCATGCATTGGAAGGCATTCATTGAGCTAGAGAAGCAGCAGCAGGACTAAGTGGTCTGCAATATCAAGGAAGATTGAGAGAAGCTGGAAATGGAGATGGAGGCTACTGGCCATGAGCACCAGGTTATGCTAATGAGGCAAGATTTGATGAGGCACCAATAAGAACTTTGGAGGATGAAGGAGCTACACAACCATGAGGTGCAGAAATGAAAGCAATCGGAGCTTTGGCAGGAGAAACACAGATGTCAATAGGAAGAGATGTGATGGTAGTAGGAAAAAATGACACAGCAACAGCAGGAAGGATTCAAGGGAACCTTCCCTGATGTGAGAAAGCAGGAGATACAGATGGGCCAGATGACTTCGGGAGATGCTATGGGCATAAAAAACAGGTGCCATGACCCCTGTTCCTGTGCCAGCTGGTATTCCAGCTCCTTCAGGACCAGTCACTATAATGCCAGATGGAACCGTGGGATTGGCCCTACTAACAACTGAACGCTTTGGCCAAGCTGCTACAATGGAAAGAATGGGGGCAATTGGTAGAACCCTTCCTGTATTTAACTGTGCAGCTCCTGGAGCTGAATTTGCTCCAAACAAATGTTGTCAATACTAATAAAGTTGCAGTGTCTAGTTTCCCAAAACCCTTAAAAGAAGGACCATTTTTGGACTAGCCGAATTCTTCCTTGGAAACACGTGATTCCTCCCAATAGTTAGATTTTCCTTTTCTGTACTATTCTAAGGAGACCTAGGACAAGGGAGGGAGGGTGATACTTAACAAATCAGTTAAATATGGTATATTATTTAACAAATCAATTCTGTGGAGCGCATTCCTGAAGTCTCAAATGTTATTGAGTTCGAGGGCCTGGAGGAACCATGGTAAAAATAGATCCAATTAGGGCCCTATTAATCTTGATCATTCCATTCTTTGTTCATCCTATTCTATTTGCTTTTTCATCCTTACCCTCCCTGTTCCCCAATGTGAGTCACTGCCACATATACCACAAAAACCAAATGTTAGCCAAGGCTAAGAGGTATTGTCAGACCTTAGCCCCATTGCTCCATTCACTCCCAGCTCAAGAATTCAGCAAATATGCACACAGATCACAGACAGCATACATACGGTTCTGTTATATGCCATATAGTACCCTTTCAGGTCCTAAAAAAGTTTTTTCATAGATTTCATTTTAGTGTACTTTAAATTTATCTTGTATTAACTTACATCCATCTTTTCTTGGGTGAGGACTGCCCAGAAATGGCCCTTTTTTGTGTATATGATGTTGCTGTTCACAGCTTTTCTTGATAAAACAAGAACAGAACACTGTTTCTTGGGAATAAGATTGCTGTACGCTGAAGGTCTGACTACCTCTTAGCCTTGCCTACAGGTAAGAATAGGCAAGGTAATAGGCAAGACTAAGATAGGTCTTAGTTGCTGTGCATTTTTTATTGGTGTATCATGCTTGATCTGTCTCTGATACCTTAAATTTGGATTTTTTCTGAGACATGAAGCAGTAATGCAACATCAACTTATTAAACTATATTTTAAGCTTTTTTTATTTAACCAAAAAGAATAAATGGCAAGAAAGATGGAAAAAATGCTGGATCTTAGGAAAATGATGGACAACAAAATGTACACAAATATCATAAACATTGGTATCCCAGAAGAAGAAGAAGCTTGGGAAGGTTAGTTGAAGATATAATCGGGGAAAACTTCCAACCCCCCAAAAAAGGATTAAGTATGCAAATAAAAGAGGTCCAATGAACCAAACAGAATAAATCCCAATTAGCCTACTCCAAGACACATACTGTTCAAACTGAAAAAAAATTTTGAAGAGAATCAGAAAGTCCTGAAAGCAGCATGAGAAAAGTGATCTACCTTATACAAGGGAAAACACATAAGACTGACTTCAGACTATTCACAGGCACAATGGAGGCAAGAAGGCAGTGGCATAATATATTTAAGATTCTGAATGAGAAAGGCTTCCAGCCAAAAATTCTTCATCCAGCCACATTGTCCTTCAAAATGGAGGGAGAGAGTAAAATCTTCAAAGATAAACAAAGACTGAGAGAACAATTTAACAAGAGACCCACCCTATGAAGAAATACTAAAGGGATACTGTCAGCTGAAAAAAAAAAGTAAGGAGAGGGTGGTCGGGGGAGGGGCACAGAATTGAACAGTACCAGTAAGGTTATTCAAAGGATAAAAGAGAGCGGGAAAAGAACATATAGTTCTGACAAATAAAAAAATAAGGATAAGATGGTAGATTCAAGAACTAATTTTACAACAATAACTTTGAACATTAATGGACTACTTTAAGCAATTAAAAGAAATAGAGTGGGACAATGGATAAAAAAATAGGATCCATCTAAATATTTTTTACAAGAGACACTTCTTGGATCTAAGGACACAAATAGATTGAAAGTGAAAGGAGGGAAAAAGATGTTCTATGCAGGCTGTAACCAAAAGAAAGCTGGAGTACTAGTATATACTAACATAGTATATCAAGTAGTAGATATACTAATATTAGATAAAATAGACTTTAAATATAAAGACATCATAAGAGACAAAAAAGGACGCTACATATTAATAAAGGGGACAATTCACCAAGAGGAAACAATCATAAATGTTTATGCTCCCAATCAAGGAATGTCAAAGTACATGAGGCAAAAATTGGCAAAACTGAAAGGAGCAAAAGACGTTTTAAAATAATAGTGGGAGACTTTAATACAGCACTCTCCATTATAGCTAGAACAACCAGACAGAGGATTAACAAGGAAATAGAGAACTGAACAATGCAATAAATGATTTAGGCCTAATAGACATATATAGTTTGCTACACCCCGAAACACTAGAATATAATTCTTCTCTAGTGCACATGGAACATTCTCCAGGACAGATCATATGCTGGGACACAAAATAAGTCTTCATAAACTTAGTAAGATTGAAATTATCCAAAGCACTTTCTCTGACCACAACAGATTGAAGCAGGAAATTAAAAATCACCAAAGAAGCAGAGCTTTCACAGTTAGATATTAAACAACACACTTTTAAATAATCAGTGGGTCAAAGAAGAAATTGCTAGAGAAATCAGTAAATATCTGGAGACAAATGATAATGAGAATATAACATATCAAAAATTATGGGATGTGGCAAAGGCAATGCTGAGAGGGAAATGTATTGCCTGTATTTAAAAACTAGAACAAGCAAAAATTGAGGACTTAATTGCTCACCCGGAGAAATTAGAGAAAGAAAAGCAAACAACCCCAAAACAAATAAATGAAGAGAAATAACAAAGATTAAAGCAGAAATAAGCAACCTGGAGAACAACAACAACAAAAAAAACCCAATAGAATGAATCAACAAAACCAAAAGGTGGTTCTTTGAGAAAATCAATAAAATTGAAAGACCCCCTAAGCTAGACTGACAAAGAAAAAGAGAGAAAGGATGCATATAATCAAAATCAGAAATGGGGGGGGGGGGAGTTGTTGCCACTGAAATTTTTAAAAATCTCTTAAGAAAATACTATGAACTATATGCCAACAAACTAGACAACTCAGATGGAATGGACAAATTCCTAGACAAACATGAACTACCTACACTGACTAAAGAAGAAATAGAACATTTCAACAACCAATTACAAGTAAAGAGATTCAGTCATCAAAAATCTTCCTACAAAGAAAAGCCCAGGACCAGATGGCAACACAGTAGAATTTTATTAAACATTCCAAAAAGGACTTACACCAATCCTTCTTAAAGCCTTCAAAAAAAATTGAGGAAAAAAGAATACTACCTAACTCATTTATCAAGCTAACATAACTCTAATATCAAAACCAGATAAAGATGCTACACGAAAGGAAAACTGGAGACCAATCTCCCTAACAAACATAGATACAAAAATTTTAAACAAAATACTAACAAATCGAATCCAATAACACTTTAAAAGAATTATACATATCACAACCAAGAAGGGTTTATACCAGGAATGCAAGGGTGGTTCAACACAAGAAAATCAATGAATGTAATACAGCACACGAACAAATTGAAAGGGAAAAATCACAATATCAATTGATAATGAAAAGGCATTTGACAAAGTTCAACATCCTTTCCTAATAAAAACACTTCAAAAGGTAGAAATCCAAGGAAGTCTCCTCAATATCATAAAGGGTAGATATGAAAAGCCCATATCCAGCATCATACTTAATGGTGAGAGAATAAAAGCATTTCACCTGAGATGGGGAGTGAGACAAGTATGCCCAATGTCACCACTATTATTCAACATTGTACTAGAAATCCTAGCTGGAGCAAGTACACAGGAGAAAGAAATAAAAAGCATCTAAATAGGAAATGATGAAATAAAACTTTCATTATTTGCAGATGATATGATCCTATAGTTGGAAAACCCTAAAAAATCTATGACAAGGCCACATGAACTAATAAACAAATTCAGCAAAGTGGCAGGAAACAAGATAAATGTGTACAAAAATCAGTAATACGTCAACACACAAGTACTGATCCATCGACGGAGACAATTAAGGAAAAAGATTCCATTCAAAATAGCAACCAAAAGAATCAGGTATCTACAAATAAGCCTAAGCAGGGATGCAAGGACTTGTACACAGAAAACTACAAAACACTGCTAAAAGAAATTACAAATGACCTAAATAGGTGGAAAGACATTCCACACTTAAGGAGATAGGAAGGTTGAATGTCGTTAGATGCCAGTTCTACCCAAATGGATCTACAGATTCAATGCAATACCAATTAAAATTCCAACAACTCATATGAAGAGTTGGAAAAACAGATTATCAAATTTATTTGGAAAGGAAAAGACCCCCAATAACTAAAGATATTCTATAAAAAGAAGTGTGAAGTGGGAGGATTAACACTTCCTGACTTTAAAACTTACTATAAAGCCATGGGCACACAAAGATAGAAGTATTGACCAATGGAATTGAATCAAGAGTGCAGAGACAGACCACCAGATCCAAAGACAACTGATCTTGAATAAGACCCCAAATCCACTGAACTGGGACAGAATAGTTTTTTCAATAAATGAGCATGGGAGAATTGGATATCAGCACCCAAAAGAATGAAAGAGGACTCCTACCCTACACTCTATAAAAAAATTAATTCAAAATGGATTAAAGACCTAAATGTAAGAGCCCGTACCATAAAACTTCTAGAAGAAAATATAGGGAAACATCGTCAGGATCTAGTAACAGGAGGTAGCTTCTTCAAATTTACACCAAAAGCACAAGCAGTGAAAGAAAAAATAGATAAATGGAAACTCTTTAAGATCAAGAGCTTCTGTGCCTCAAAAACCATAAAAAAAAAAGTTGAAGAAGTAGCCAAGTCAGTGGGATAAAATATTTGGAAACCACATATTGGATGAAGTTTTGATATCCTGGGTGCATAAAGAAATTATACAGTTCAACAACAAAATAACAAAAAATTCAATTATAAAATGGGCAGAGGATATGAACAGATACTTTTCTGAAGAGCAAATACAAATGGCTAAAAAGCACATGAAGAGATGCTCATTTTCATTAGTTATAAAGGGAAATGCAAATCAAGATGACAATGCGCTAAAACTGTACACATATAAGAATGGCTGCTATTAAACAAATAGAAAACTATAAATGCTGGAGAGGATGTGGAGAAACTGGAACACTTACTCAGTGTTTGTGGGAACGTATAATAGTGCAGCTGCTGTTGAAAACAGTTTGGTGATTCTTCAGAAAACTAAAAATTGAGGTTCCCTATGACCAGTCAATATCAATCTCAGTATATACCCAGAAGAGCTGAAAGCAGTGACATGAACAAACATTTTCACATCGATGTTCACAGTAGCACTATTCACAACTGCCAAATGGAAACAATCCAAGAGTCCATCAACAGAAGGGTGGGTAAACAAATGTTTATAATGTAATATTATGCTGCATGTAAGACGAAATGAGGTCCTGAAGCATATGACAATAAGAATGAACCTTGAGGACATAAGACTGAGTGAAATAAGTCAGACACAAAAGGACAGATACTGTGTGATTTCACCTCTATAACTCTAATAAAGGTAATCTCAGCAGTTAATACTGTAGAAGGTAACAGATCTAGAGGTACACAAAAGCTAGAGACAGGAGAAAAGGCTACCCAGTGAGGTTAAACTTAAATGTAAAGAAACGGATAGTAGCTAATTAGTGGGGTTATAAGTAATATTGCCATATTGAAGGTGAATATGATTGAAAAGGGATGTCTAGGGTCATGTATCCCACTGATTAAATCTACAATTATAAATAAGTTCTCACATGAACTATTTCAAAGGTTTGATATTGGACAAAGAGTCAATAGTAGAGGGGTATAGGGAGAAAACTAAAATTGCATATTATGACCAATAGTTAACAGGAAGACAACGGTACCACAGTACTACCAGGGGCAACTAATTGGGGGAGGAGGGAGAGACAAGTGATAAGGGGTAGTTTTAATTTGATATTTGGTGAGGCTATATTTGTCAGTTCTTTGTCTCTATGGACCAATATAAATTGTCTAAAATTGAGAGTGCTGCTGATTGTATAACAAAGTGAGGATACTGTAAGATATGGCTTATTTATTTTGGACATTATCCATGATGCCCAACAGATGGAGGGTGCCATAGGGTATAACGACTGAGAAGAAGAATGGTGAACAGTGATACATTTATATGATGGAATATGTTGCAGCTACGAAAGGAAGGATGTTGAGAAGCACGCAATGAACTGAATAAACCTTGGGGACAATGTGTTGTGCAAACTAAGCCAGAAACAAAAGAACAAAATTGCTAAGGTCTCTTTCAGAAAATGCTTATAAGAAAATTGGAGCCAAGACTGTAAGCTCTTATAGCAGCCATACTTAGTCTGAGGTTGTAGGAGTTGTTCTAGATTCTGAGAGACTGAGCTATATGTGTATCGGCTGGTATTTCCCTGGAACTTTGAGTAACTCTGTGAGACCTAAGACCCAGAAATAAAGTGCTGCAGCCCTGAAAGCTAGCACAGCTACATACAAAAACACTTAAAGCTAACTGAAAAAGAAATGAGGCCTCAATTAGAGATAAACACGTAGCCAATCTGGCTGGGACTAAGTAAATCAGAACACAGGGTGAAAAATGATGGTGTATTTACTCTAGACCTTCACATTTTGCATAAGACCAAAGGCAGAGAGGTTTATCTAAGTTTTTTGTTAACACACATTCTACATCAACCTGTCTGGATAGGCTCATATAAACAATTCAAACTCATGGTGTCCAGAATGGGAATGAGGCATTGTAATTCTGTATAGCTTAATGTAATAATACCTGGGTACATCTCAGACTATGGTAGGCTTATAATTTTAAAAGTATTGGTAGAGATTGGATTTTGATTGAGGTTGTATTGATTTTGTAGATTAGTTTGTAGACAATTGGCAACTTGGCTATACCAAATCTTCCAATCCAAAATACAACATATCTCTCCATTTATTTCGGTTTTCTTTGACTTCACTCAGCAATGTTTTATAGTTTTCAATATATAGATCTAACACATCTTTTCTCAAATTTGTCCCTAGGTATTTTATATTTTTGATGCTATTAGAGTTAGGAGGACTCTAATGGTATTTTTTTTAATTAAGTTTCTGATTTTTTATTGTCGATCTATAAAAATATAGTTGATTCTTGTATATTGACTTTGTAAACTTAGTGAACTCAATACTTAGTTATAGGAGTATTTGTACAGATTCCTTGGAATTTTCTATGTAGACTACCATGCCATCTGAAAATACGAAGTTTAATTTCTCCTTTAAAAAAAAAAAGTATCAGTAGAGTCTCTGGAGGGTATGAATGGGAAAAAAAATGGCACATTAAACTTCCCCATCTGGGAAACCCCAGGTCTTTCTCAACCATTGGGGACTCCCAAGAAAATACGCTAAGTCCTTGATTTTGAGGCTTGCTCTTATGAAATATTTCTGTAGTAGAGAAGCTAAGACTACCTATAATGAGGCCTAAGGCTGCTTCCAGGAAACTTCTTCCAGGAAACAAAAGTTTTCTTTTGTTGCTCAAATGGGGACTCTCTCTACCTAAGCAAAAATCTGCAAAGAAAATCATTGCTCTCCCCCTTACATGGGACAAGACATTCAGGGGTGTAAACCCCCCTGACAATGTGGGACTTGACTCCCAGGCATGATGAGCCTGGCTCTGGTACCACAGGACCAACAATGCCTTCCTGACCAAAAGGTGGAAAAGAAGTATAATAAAATAAGGCATCAGTGGTGAAGAGAGATCAAATAGAGTCACGAGGCTATTCTGAAGGCTACTCTTATGCAAGCTTCAGTTAGATAGTGCCGGTTGCCATAGTTTGCTAAACCCCAACTAATACCACTCCTGTTGAATCTTAAGAACACCCAGGGCTCGAATGGAGATTATAAAAGTTTCAGGTACTAAATTTGCTTTCCTGAAACCTATCATTCCTAGAGTGTTCCTATGTCAAATAAATCCTGAAACCCAAATGGACCAGCATCTGCAAGATTATCAATTAATTACATCCCCCATCCTATAGTGTCAAAACCCCTTCTGAACATGAAAGAGTTAGAACTGGCATTGCCTAAAGATCTCTATAGATTTGAAGAAGGATCAAAGGAAAATGAGGAGTTATAGCAAAGAAAATAGGACTTAATCAATGTGTATGACTGCTGAATCACGACACTGATATTTCTTCTAGCCTCCAGTGTTTTGGAACAGCTAGAAGGAAAAATCTGAAATAGTAGAATGGAAGTCATAACAAACTCTGAAATCTTTTCTGGAGCTATATGTTGAAGTGTATTTTGAAAATTGTTGCTTTTCCTTTCTTTCCTTTGTATATATATTTCACGATAAAAATGTTTTTAATGCTATTTATTTAGGCTAGAATTTCACCTAATCCCTAAATTTGAATTACAGTGATTTATTATAATTATGATAAAACATTCCATGAAAATATATAAACATTTTGTGAAAATGGATAACTTTTAAATAAAGAAGTTACTACTTGGAAGTCAAAATGGGAACAACTTCTGAGAGTCCAGAGCAATTACACTCCTTTCAATCACCAAAATATTCTAGAACTAGGCATACTCACTTGCTCTGTAAACTCATTAACACTCTGTAAGGAAAAAAAAAA
>PVIY010003488.1:0-112755 GCA_004026745.1 Myrmecophaga tridactyla
AGGTTCAGACGGGGTTGAGAGGCATTTCTGGAAGTTACTCTTGCACAAGCTTCAGTTATATATTGCTAATTACCATGGTTTGCCATACCCCACTAAGACCATTCCTGCTAACCCTAAAGAACACCTAAGGCTCTAATTGAGACTCTCAAAAGTTTAATGTACTAAGTTTACTTTCCTGAAACCTATAACCTCCAGAGGATTTCTAGGCCAAATAAGTCCTGAAACCCAGAAGGACCAGCCTCTCCAACAATATCAACTAATTTATCAAAGAAGAAGTTGGAGATATAACAGAGAAGATGGGATTTAATGAAAGAGTTTGATTGCTGAATCACTATAATGATATTTCTTTTAGCTTCCAGTGTTTTGGAGCAGCTAGAAGGAAAAATCTGAAAATGTGGTATGGTAACCCACACCAAACATTGAAATCTATTCCGTAACTACTTGTTAAAACGTACTTTGAAAATTATTGCTTTTTTTCTTTTTTTTGTATATATTTTTCACAATAAAAAAATTTTTTTTCCTTGGAAAAACAAGGGAAAAAATAAAAGAACTGGGGTAAGGCAACCTACATGTGCGATGTGGGCCACTGTGTTAGTCAGGACTCTCTAGAGAAACAGAACCGACAGGAGATATCTGTAAATACGAGATTTATAACAGTGTCTCATGCAACCGTGGGAAAGGAAAAGTCCAAAATCTGTATGGCAGGCTGTGAAGCTGGTGGCTCCAATGAAAGGTCTTGACAAACTCTACAGGAGAGGCCTAGTGGCTGAAGAAGCAGTGAAAAAGTCTCTCTTCTTCTTTAATAGTCTTAGGTGATTGGACTATCTCTTTTGCAGGAGAGACACTTTAGTTGATCACAGATATAATCAGCCACAGCTGCAGTCAACTGACTGATGATTTAATACACCAACCTCCCTATTTATCAACCAGCCACAAAATATCCTTGCAGGAATGGCCAGGCCGGTGCTTGCCTGACCAGACAACTGGGCATACCCTCTGGCCAAGCTGACACCAGAATCTAAGCATCACAGCCAGGGTGCTGGGGAAGTCACGGACACAAGTGACCACCTCCCAGCCCTCCCCTAACCTCCATGCCACCTCCCCTTCTGTTGTGTGATGATGTTTCAGTCTGCTTTCATTCCACAACCTAAGCAGAAGATGCTAAGTCTAATGAAATGGCCCCACCAGACTTTAAACCCAGAAGTCAGAAACAAGCAGTCTCAGATGCTAATCAAGGCATGAATTCTCAGTGGCAGGACCCCTCCCACTGAGGTGGATAACAACCACACTCAAACAGTGCAGATTTGTCTCTCTTCAATGTGAAGTGGGGCACACGCAACTGCCACCCACCAACCCCCACCTGAGCTGTTTTGGCCACCTTGGGAGACCAGCCATGATGGTATTTCTTCCTCTGCTCTTCTGGACTCTTTGTGCTGTGCAAGTAATAAAGTGGTCGTTTATTGAAAGCCTCAGTTGTGTCTGTGAGCCTGTGTTTCCATGACTCACTACTATAGCAACTGGCCCCCGACAGGGGTCCCACCTCCCACCCTACCTTTCACAGCCACAATCCCTTAGCGTGAGACACTTGCCCAGTCTGTGCATAAGATGGTGTCCTCCCCATTGCTCCCCAGCCAGACTTCCCCACCCATGTGAGGATTCCCTCACCTTTGGTGCAAGCAAGCACAGGTAAGTAAACATGCTTGGAATTGGAAGAAATGTGGATGGGGGTGGGTAATGAGTAAATGGCTACATTTGTGTAAATACAGCCTGCTGGGGAGGAAGGAGGAGACTGATACTAATATGATCATTTATTTTGTTTCTTATAATTAAACGCCAAAAACGGTTGGGATGCATTGAGACAAATTGTTCTCCATTCTCATTGCCACTAAGCCAAAACTCAGACAATTATTAGAGTTGAATTTATAAAGTTTAAAAATCTCTTTCATCCTAGAGGGAAAGAAATTTGTGTAACTGGTACACCCTATAATAATGACTATAATTAATATGCGAAAGGTCTGTGATAAATGAAATGTAATAGGCTGGAGATATGGTTTGTCCTCAGCTTTCTAACCTTTGGCTGCAGAACAAAGACAGCAGGTTTGAGAGGTGATGATATACCATAAAACTTAAGGACCACAGGTGGACAGTCCACCTCTTGTAAATTCCTCTATTGCATCTTTACCTGCAATGCCCTTTAGATGTCAACTTCTGGGGAAAATGTTAGCTTCTAAAAATCAACTCACCCAAGTTTGGCTATAAATCTCTTATGGAAATTAAAGACGAAAAATACATTTCTTTTTCACTGGTCTCATTTTTCTAATAAATGTCTTAGGACTCACGGTTCAATCAATGCTTCCAATCTCCTGAAAATTAAATTATCTTCCTTTCGTGAGCTAGGCAAAAATGATTAAAGTAGGTGGAATAATTTGGCTCTTATCTTAGTGTTATTGACTGAATGATATTATCATCAGTGTTTTTACCCTCCTGCGTAATTTATTTCAAGAACAACCTAGAGTTGTGCAAAACGATTTTTTTTCACTAGAGTATGTCTCTAAAGTAATCATACTCGGTTGAGTGTGCCCCAATTGACACTATGGGTTCGAGGTATAAATTTGAAGCCAGTGACTTTCGTTAAATGAAAGTGGGTAAAAATTTAAAAGATAATAATAATAATGAAAGTGGGTAAATCCTTACAAATCAGAACCTTAAGAATAAATTTAGAGCATTATCACATAAAACAAGCTAAACATAGAAATTAAAATTGAGAAGAAATTTAGAAAAAAAGTTATCCATCCTTAGATATTTTTCTGTCCTTTTGCTTTCAACCGATTCATAATTTGGACCTGAGGTGTGTCTCTTGTGAACAGCATATAATTGGATCCAATTTTTGAATCCAGCTTAACAGTCTTTTCCTTTCCTTTGTATTGTTTAATTCATGTACATTTAAGGTTAATACTAAAAATTATTGGATTTTTGTCTCTTTTATTTTCTCTGTATCTCATTCTTTTTTTTGTTTCTCTTATCTTTTAATGTTTTCATGTCATTAAGTAACTATTTTCTAAATAAAATTTTAATTTCTTTAAAAAAAAAGTTATCCATCTTTGATATGTATCTTGCTATACTTCATTTATTTGTTTATTCTATAAATATTTATTTAACATCCATTATGTACTAGATTCAAATCCAGACTCTGTGGATATAAAGATGAATGACATGGAGACCTGGAAGTCATACAGTTTATAAATGGAAAGGTACACATACAAATAAATAATGATGATACAATATATTTTGTATATATATACATGTGATAATCATATATCATTTTGATACATGCTATGGTTGTGATATGGGAACTGAGTTCTAAGTGTGAAGGGGAGATGTCGGGTTGTGGGAGCTCTGGATGATCTATAGTCTAAAGCAACACTGTTCCCAATAGAAGTGTCTGAGCTGGTGGAAATGTTGAATATCAATGTTATCCAGTTGAACATTTAAATTTTATTTAATTTTAATTTTAATAGCTGCGTGCAGCTAGTGGCTACCATATTGAACAGCACAATTCCAAAGCAATAGTTCTTAAACTTGTATTATGCATCAGAACCATCTAATAGACCTTCTAAGTTCTGATTCAGTAGGTTTGGGGTGGGATCCAACAATTTGCATTTTTTTACAAGCTGCCAGGTAACTCATGTCGCTGGTCCACAGATATCACTTTGAGAAGCATTGTTCTACAGGACTCGGGCATTAGGGGTCAGCGCAGGGCTAACGAGGACCCTTTGGCACAGGTGGATGCAATTACAGTGAAGCAAATGAAATCTAAGCTCCATGGGCCCCTTCCAAGGATGGGGAGAGGACTCAGCAATGTGTTCTCATGGTCATAGGATTTGTGAAATTTGCAAAATCCTTGATTGGTTAAGATCACAATCTTCTATGCTGAAGGATCCTCCATCACCCTGCCCCTCCTGTCAGGTGGTGTGGAGTCAAGGCCATATTTGGATTATGCTAAGGAGCACTTGAATTGCCACATGTAGTAGATTGAATCATCTCCACAAAGACATGTTCATATCCTAACCTCTGGTTTTGAATTTGCAAATGCATTCTCCAAAGATCTTTAAGATAAGGCCAAACTGAAACAATGTGGGCCTTAATCCAATAAGACTGGAGTCTTTGAAAGCAAAGGATATTTGGACATGGAAGTAGAAGCCAGAGGAAAACACTAAAGGAGAAAGATCCCACTGTGATGGAGATAGAGAGAGCCCATCACCATCAAAATGCTAGTAATTTTGGAGAAAGCATAACCTTGCTGACACCTTGATTTTGGACTCTAGCCTTCAAAAGTGTGAGATGACAAGTGCCTGTTGAGTAAATCCACTCTTAGTCTGTGGTATTTGTTACAGCAACCCTGGCAAACTAAAAGAGCATGCATTCGGTTGGTTACACTGGACATATTTGCATGGTTTCCAGTCACTTCCATCTATACTTCCATGTATAAGGTTGTAGCCAGTCGTACTTGTGTAGGAATTTCTTCACGGAATGCTTTGCCACCCAGTCTGCTAACTCACCAGCATTTTCTAGAACATTCTTGTCCAGGAGTCATTGCCTTACTCTATAAAGTACTATTAAAAGAAGATAGTAGGGGGCGGCTGCCGTGGCTCAGCAGGCAGAGCTCCAACCTGCCGTGCTGGAGGTCTGGAGTTCGATCCCTGGTGCCTCCTGCCCATATGCAAAAAAAAAGAAGATAGTAGGGCCACGGTGGCTCAGCTGGCAGAGTTCTCGCCTGCCATGCTGGAGACCCTGGTTCAATTCCCGGTGCCTGCCCATGCAAAAAAAAGAAGATAGTAGACAAGATATTATGTGTAGTTTATTTGAGCAGTTGGGCTGCATCCAAACCACATGTGGAAAGGAACACTGCCTAGGGAATGGAAAGGGGAGGCTTATATAGGACAATGTGGAAGGAAGTGAAGAAATGTTCTGCTTGGCTGATGCTAAGTTTCCAGTTTACATACAAGCATGGGTCTTACAAAAAGGAGAGCAGATATACACTGATTAATGTGGTGTGCATGATGATTCCCATAAACCATCTCTCCTGGGCTGAAACTGGCTTATCGCCAGGTGTTGCTTATTTGTCATTCTGTGGGGTGCCTTCCATTATTCCATTTTCTCAGAAAGCCCCTGCAGGTCATTTGTTTTTGTCTTCCAGAAAATCCTTTCATGGAAAGGGATCCCTCCCAGCAATGCCTTTTACTAGTAGTCATTTTATTTTTCTTAGTACCAAACCTCAGAAGTATGTAGGTGGTGGAGGAGAAACACATTTTGAAATGGAGTCTGTGGGAAATGTTTCCAATCACCAGACATTTAAAATTGCAAGTGGGGGTTTCAGTTTTTATAAGGCATGAAGTCAATATGGACATTCTCTCCTATCAGAAATGCATCTGATGATGCAGCTAATACAATTATAAACAAATTGTACTCTTTTTTTCTTTTTATAAAGGGAAAGGAATTTTCTGTAAAGATTAAAGACATCGTTTACTTGCAACTTGGAAAGATGTTTCGGAATGTATCAATAAAACAAGTGAAAAATTAAGGAGTCCCAACTTGGATATACAAAATGGGTATCTATGTGGGTTATCATGAAATTTAGAAGGAAATCCAGCTAAAAATTAATGGAATATAAAAAGCCATAAAGGTGAGCAATGTAATCAATGGGAGTTATTCTAAGCCTGAGAAAAGAATTATACCAGGAAAAAAATTTGGATGAAACCAAAAGCAGTAATTCATTAAGAGGAAGAAATACATTTTGAATAGGAGTAATGAATAGGCTCTCAGGTTATTTGATTTTCCAATTCATGAAAAAGAGTGAGTACTACAAGCACGATGGGAAAATACTTAATTCAGAATGATTTAGCGCAAACCACTGATATCAGCAATGATAGCCTAAAACCCATAACAGGCTACTCAGGACACTGGTGACAAAATGATTTATGACAGCTCAAAGATGATATTTTAAAAGATTAATTAAGGAGTGCAAGGGTAGGTCAGTGGTAGAATTCTCACCTGTCCTGCAGGAGACCTGGGTTTGATTCCTGGCCCATACACTTCCCAAAAACAAAGAAGCAAACAAAAGAAAGAAAAATAAACCAAAAAAATTCAACAAATGGTGCTGCAATAAGAGATACTCGCATGGGAAAAGAATGAAATGTGACCCCTGCCATACAACATACCAAGAAAAAAATAAAAGGTTAATTAATATATAAAAAGAAGATGAAGACCCCTGAATATTAGTTTTTGTATGAAACAAACTTAATCGTTCTCACAAATTTGACAATAACCCTAAAATTTTTCAAATAATAAATTGTGCAATTGAACATATTTTCCCTAAATAAAAACAATGTCAATCAACAATTGCCAGAGAAAAGACTGAATTATCTATTGTGTCCTTATAGGAAACTATTATGAAATTGGCATCTGAAAAGAGGATCAAAGAATATGAAGCCAAAAAATCTAAGAGAAGCAAATATTTTAGAGAAGGATCAGATCATTCATTAGAAGGTTGTTATTTTTATGGAGTTTATGGTATTTTTATATTTGTCAGCTTTTTAAATGTAATTGTTATTATTTATTTATTCATTTTAAATAAACATTCATTTGAACTTAATTTTTTGTAATTGCAATTTTGTATATTTTTTCAAGAGGGCTTCATAAAATGTAAAATCTTTAGGTGCCACAAAACCTGGAGACTATGCAAGTAATTATGAGTTGAATTGAAATAAAGCTTCTGTAAGCAAAGTGGATCCAGGGAATGTTTTTTAAACTATGGAACCATCCAGGGCCCAACACATAGTAAGTGTTTATTTAAAACTTGTTAAAAAAAAATAATAAATGAGCAGTGGTGAGATTGAGCTACAAGCACCAGAACAGTGCTATAGGGCAGGTTAGAAGGGATCTTCAGTGACACGTTTTTTCCTCATTAGCCCAGATTTATTGGTCATGTGAAGAGCATTGTGCTAGATTCTGAAGGTCTAAAGTTATAGATGAAAGTCTTTCAGGCAACTCTAAACCTAGATGAGGGCACATTAACAATGAAAAAGTAAGCAGAAGCTTTGATAAGTGCCAAACCAGTGGCATGGGAAGGCAAGCAATGGAGGTCAGAGGAGAGATATAGCTCAGGGCTGGTATAGTTGGGAACAGCCTCATGGAAGAGGTAGCTCTAAGGTAGGTCAAGAGGAAAAGAGAGGAAATAAAGATTTAACGAAGGAGTGGCATGGAAAAAGGGGTAGAGGGGAAATCCATGTGGTCTGCTTCAGGTAAGAAAATCCTAAGATGAAAGTTTAGAGCTACCCTGAAAGCCAAGAATACCGGGCAATGGCATTTGGCTGCCATTGAGGGTAAGAAAAAAAAAATAATGCAAAGGGTCCTATGCATGGGAAAACCTGTGTCAGGTGGGATTCACAGAACAAGAGAGACTAGAGGCTGGGAATCCAGGATATAAGCTATTCCCATCATCAAGGCACAAGATAAGGCCAAACAAGGGAGAGGAGGTGGTAGTGTAAAAACCAAAAGAGATAGAACTGGAAAAGAAAGAAAAAGAAGAGTTTTGTTATTGTAACATTGTGAATATCAAAGAGGGATAGAGCTGGGGAAAAAAAGAAAAAAAAGAGTTTTGTTATTGTAACATTTATTGAATGACTAGTATTTATAGCAGAGGCTTTTTCATGGGAAAAACTTCATTTACTTCATTTAATCTTCAAACAACCATGGGAAAATAGACATTGTCTTAGTTTTCTGGTTTGCTATGAAAACTATCACACAAAGGCTTAGCTTAAACAACAAGCATTTATTGGCTCACAGTTTGGGAGACCAGCAGTCCAAAATCATGATGTTGGCAAAGCCATGCTTTCTCTCCAAAGTCTGTAACATTCTAGCGTTGGCTTGCCACAACCCTTGAGATTCACTGATTTGCATCTCTGCCTCCTGTCACATGGCCACCTCTCTCCTTGTTCTGCCCTTCCAGTTTCCCTGATGTCTGGTTACATGTCTCCTCTGGTTCATCTGAATTTCCTCTCTTAATCGGGCATCCAGTTTTATGGATAATCAACCCCCCTTCAGTATGGCCACATCCAAATAGGATTTTAGAAGTTCCTGTTCACAAATGAGTCCACATTTTACTGCTAGGACATCTTCAAAGGGCCCTGTTTACAACTGGGTTCATGCCTATTGGAATGCAGATTAAGATTAAAAACATGTTTTTTTGTTGAGGTAATGATGTAATCTACTACAGATATCACGTTGTGATACACGTAAGAAAACTGGAGCTCAGAGAAGTTAAGATACTGACCTTCAACCATCGCTGAGTCAAGCTGAGACGCTCCATGACATTTTTTTCAGGCTTCTGCTGTTCCATACAGCACACTGACTATATGAGGAAAGAAAGAGGTGGAAGTCAAGAACACATTAAAAGTTTTGCAGCATGAGGTACTGAGGTTGAGAAATAAAGAGAGAAGTCTATCAGAGAGCTAGTCCAGGAGAAAGAAATGGATTGGTCTGTTTTAAAGAAAATCTTTTGGAGCCAGTGATGTCTATTTGAACAGCTGGAGTACAGCTTCTTTCTCCTTGTTCTCCCAGCCTGGCAAGTATTTTGAGTCCTGCAACTTTTAAGAGAATCACTCCCCAGCTGTCCCTGACATTTTGAAATCTGTTCCCTGTTGGAATTAAGTGAAGTATTCAGCCTTGGATGTGCAGGCTATTGCACAAAGGTTGTAGAAAGCAGTTTACTTCAGCTTTATCTTCTGGTGCAACTGACCTCCACAAAAATGTACAACACAAATGGGCTCCCCTTGTTTCCAGGGAAGGAAAGTCTGAGATATATTTAGAGCTATCAAAAGATTAACAGCCTCACGTCTGAGCTCACAGAAAGGGTTTTGTTCTGCCTTTGTCCCCAAAGGTCTAAGTCATGGTAACACCTGAGGTTAAACTAATAAAATTTAAGTACTTCCTCCAGGTATGTGTCCTTCATTTTCTGCAGTGATCTGCAACTCCATCCTTGGAGAAAATGCAAACACGGGGGTATGGTCAGTAGAGATGTTCTTCTTTTCAATGAAGGGGGAAATATTTATGCATTTCTGCAATTTATATTTTAACAAAAATGTGAATTTACCTAAATATTCCCTAAAACGTCAATTTTTACATCTTATATTAATCTGCAAAGACAGTTGAAAATTTTTAAAAACTTAAAATGTCCTCTTACTTTGAAAAAGTGTAAAAATTAAAGAAAAATATGGTGATGAAGCTAGTGTTGACATTCCCACAGACATTCTTTAAGTTTTGAGGAAATGACATTAAAAATGAAAGAATGTGTGAAGATATCTCAATAAAAAGATTTCTTAAAAAAATGAAAGTAATAATCTCTACTTGTACCAACTAGTTGAACATCGGTTTTTAAAAATCTCAGGATATAAAGTTAAAATACAAAAGTAAGTTGCTTTCCCATATACCATTGATGAAAAGTTGCAATTTGAAATTTAAAAATGCAATACTATTTACATTAACACCAAAAATAATTTAAATACTTTGGTATAAATCTAACAAAATATATACAAGATTTATATGAAAAAAACTATAAACGCTGATGAAAGAAATAAAAAAAAATCTAAATAAAGTGTGAGCTATTACATGTTCATGGATGGAAAGACCAATATTAGGGCATCAATTCTCCCCAACTTAGCCTATAGATGCCATTCAATCCCGATGAAAATCCCAGCAAGTTATTTTGTGGATAACAACAAACTGATTCTAAAATTTATATGTAAAGGCAAGAAACAGAATAACCAACATAATACTAAAGAAGAAGAATGAAGTTGGAAGACTAATACTATCTGACTTTGACTTAACATAAAGCTATAGTAATCAAGATGATACAGTATTGGTAAAAAAAAAAAAATAGACAAATTGATTAACAGAACAGAATAGAGAGTCCAGAAAAAAAAAAATTCACACAAATACAGTCAACTGATCTTTGACAAAAGGATCATATAAAATTCAATGGTGGAACAGTAGTCACATATTTGATGAAGGACCTGTATCCAAAATATTCAAAGAACTCTTAAAACTCAACAATAAGAAAACAAGCAGTCCAATTTATAAAATGGGCAAAAGAAGTGGACACCTCACCAAAGAGGACATACAGATGACAAATACACTTTTTGAAGTATCAAAAATGAAGATGAAGTACAGACATACTCAGAAAAACCAAAGCTGGGAGAGCTCATCACCAGCAGATATGCATGTCAAGAAATGCTGAAAATACAAATAATAGGGGGAACAAAGGTTAAAATAAATTGGCTAGATGGAAATACTAGTGGTCAATGAGAGGAAGGGGTGATGGGTATGGTACGTATGAGTTTTTTCTTCTTCTTTTCTTTTTCTGTAATGATGCAAATGTTCACAAAAATGATCATGGTGATGAATACACAACTATGTGATGACAGTATGAGTCATTGACTGTATACCATGTATGGACTGTTTGTATGTTAAGAATGCTTGTATGTTGTTTTATCCATAAAAATACTAAAACAAAAAGCTGAAAACAAATTTAGAGGGAAATATTAATAGATGGAAACTAGGATCCTCACGAAAGGATGAAGCATGCTGAAAAGGTTAACTCTATTGAATGAGAACAATAGGGTACAAGAAAGGTGAGCAAGAATTCTGGGGTAATGCAAAGAAAATATTTCAGCCACAAACTCACTAGCAACAAGCTTTATGAATATGGACAAGAAATCAAATCTTCCTTATCCTCCATGCATTCCTTTATTACATAGCTTGTTTAGCTGTTCATTGAGTCACTTTGCACAATAGCATTGTCTTTAAGAAAATGACCTTGGATATTAGTCTCAGATTCGAGTCTCAACTCTGATATTATATGACCTTGGACAGATTACTTAATTTTTCCAAAATTCTTTTTTCTCATCTGAGTAATGGGTATTATAATGATACATACCTCAAATCCATGTCAAACACAGTGACTGGCAACCATGAAACCCTTAAAAGTAGTTATTTTTATCATTATCATCACCATTATCATTTTTATTATTCAGTCAATTAACTATTTTTTTTTATTTTTCAAAGTCTGATGGCCTTTATTATTCTTTTTTCAGTCACCCAACTCTAAGGAGTATGAACTACGGGCCAAACGCCGTTCACGGCAGCAAGGATTCAAGGGTGAATAACAAAGGTCTTTTCTTCTACAGAGAATACAGACGTGTAAAATGAGAATGACAATATCGAAAAACTGCCTATTTTAAAGATCTATTATGAGGCTTAAGGAAGATGGTATAGGAAAGCAGTCAAGGAAATGTATAAATGTTGCTGTTTAAGTATTCCTATTATTACGTACAATCTTTTTTTCTTTGGCAAAACACAGCAACCAACCAACTTAGAAACATTATGAATATATTTTTAATCCAGTCGTTCTCTCCAAAAACTAGGTTTTATTTTACCACTGAGTGGGGAATTATTCCCATTTAATTTAAAAGAGCAGTTTTCTGCTTGTTCACCAAGAAGCTCAAATGATCTGCATCTTGGTACTGTTAGGAACTAGTATTTTATTGATATTTTTCTTCATTAACATCCTTGTTCAAAACTCCTGTGTTCACTTACATCTATGAGGTGGATGCTAATTTAATAAGTGAGAATAATGGGTGCTACAAGGTTTTTAATGCCAAATAGACAGCAAGCTCTTTATAATATAATCAATTTCATTTTAATTTCAATCAATTTAATAAGCTTAATTGTACAGATGAAAGAGTCTGTGACTTGCCAAGATCACATCGTGGTCAGATGTGGAGCTAGAATGCAAAGGAACTTGTGGCCTGTCTGACTCCACCCACCTCATGCTGTCTGCCCCTTAAGAGGAGCATTCTCTTCTGGAGAGTCCTTAGGAGAGAGCAATTGTTGAGCAATAATATTTCCTATTTGCACCAGTCACACGTTTTCAATTGCTCTTACCAAACATTCAGAGGCTCCTTAAGGAGACCAAATACTCTAAATAGCAATTGCAGCAGCAGCAACATTCCAGGATGGAATATTCATTGCCAAAAGTGGCCAAAGGAGCAAGAAGCCTGAAGAATCCTCCTTTTCCCACATGACCCATCTAATTATCTACAAATAGACATAAACCCCATGAGCAAATATGATAACATCATGTCAAGAATTAATTTTATTTTTATTTTTATTCATATGTTATTAGCACTGTATTATCTACATTATCCCCACAATAAACTTAAGTCTCAAACAAATCTCAGAACAAGATTTTCTTTACCTGCTCCCAGATCAGAGCAAAGTTTATTTAAGGGTAAAGAGCATGGTGCAAAACGGAGGAAACAATAAATGTTTGTCGAGTTGAATTTTCATGAAAGTCTAATTGCAACAGTCTCTTACCTTCCACTTCTTTTTTTTTCAAATTTGATGTCATAATGGTAAAATAAGCAAAGCCATGCACAGACATTTACAAAGAAAGAAATACTAATGATCAGCAACAATGATGTGAAAAGATGTTTAACAGTATTAGTGATGAAAGAAATACAAATAACTGGGAGGAGAAACTAAACTTCTATTAAATTGACAAAAATACTTTTAAATGATAATGCCTAGCCACTGGGGACTATTAAATTGGTCAGTGTTTCTGGGAAACAATCTCATGGCATGTATCAAGAGACTTAAACATCTGGTCATTCTTTTCACCATGAGTTTCACATCTAGGAATTTCCCCCGAGGAAAGAAACTTGTTTGCAATCAAAGATAAAACAATAAGGAAATTCACTGAAGCATTATCTCCTAAGATTTTGTTAGAAACAACAATCTAAATGTCCAGCGTAAAAACTGATTAAATAAATCATGGTCCATCCATAGCAGAATACAATACAATCATTAAAAGTTATGTTGTATGGAACTTTGAATAGGGCATGAGATTTTGTAAGTTTGTCCAGAGTGATGCCCTGATAAATCCCAGAGAAATTTGAACAGTGAATAAAAAAGTATTTTCAAAGTCCCCTTGAGGAATGATGAGAAAGGGTGAAAATTCAACTTCACCAAATGGAGAATTCTTGACATTCTCACAAGCACTGGAGACTACCAAAGCAATGGGCTGAGCCCCCAATTCTGGGGTTTGTTCATATGAAACTCAGCCCCGCAAAGGATAGGTCAAGCCTACTTAAAATTAGGTCTAAGAGTCACCCCCAAGAGAACCTCTTTTATTGCTCAGAAGTGGCCTCTCTCTTCCAGCCAACACAACAAGCAAACTCACCGCCCTCCCCCTCTCTATGTGGGACATGACTCCCAGGGGTGTGGACCTTCCTGGCAACATGGAACAGAAATCCTAGAATGAGCTGGGATTCAGCATCAAGGGATTGCGAAAACCTTCTGGACCAAAAGGGGGAAGGGCGTAATCAGACAAAATAAAATGTCAATGGCTGAGAGATTCCAACAGAGTCGAGAGGTTATCCTGGAGGCTATTCTTATGCATTAAATAGATATCACCTTGTCATCTAAGATGTAATGGAGAGGTTGGAGGGAACTGCCTGAAAATGTAGAGCTGTGTTCCAGTAGCCATGTTTCTTGAAGATGATTGTATAATGATATAGCTTTCCAATGTGACTGTGTGATTGTGAAAACCTTGTGTCTGATGCTCCTTTTATCTACCTTATCGACAGACGAGTAAAACATACAGAATAAAAATAAGTAATAGGGGGAACATATGTTAAAATAAATTTAGTGGATTGAAATGCTAGTGATCAATGAAAGGGAGGGGTAAGGGGTATGGTATGTGTGAATTTTTTTCTGTTTTCTTTTTATTTCTTTTTCTGCATTGATGCAAATGTTCTAAGAAATGACCATGATGATGAATATTAAACTACTATGTGATGATATTGTGAATTATTGATTATATATATATATAGAATGGAATGATCATATGTTAAGAATGCTTGTTATATTTTTAAAAAATAAAAAATTAGTTAAAAAAAAAATTAGGCCTAAAAGTTACCCTCAAGAGAACCTCTTTTGTTGCTCAGATGTGGCCCCTCTCTCTCAACCAGCACGGCAAGCAAACTCACTGCCCTCCCCCTATCTATGTGGGACATGACTCCCAGGGCTGTGGACCTTCCTGGCAACGTGGGATAGAAATCCTAGAATGAGCTGGGACTCAGCACCAAGGGATTCAGAAAACTTTCTCAACCGAAAGGAGGAAGAGAGAAATGATACAAAATAAAGTGTCAATGGCTGAGCAATTCCAAACAGAGTCAAGAGGTTATTCTGGAGGTTATTCTTATGCATTAAATAGATATCACCTTTTTAGTTAAGGTGTAACAGAGAGGTGGTGGGAACTGCCTGAAAATGTAGAGCTGTGTTCCAGTAGCCATGTTTCTTGAAGATGATTGTGTAATGATATAGCGTTTGCAATTTGTGTGATTGTGAAAACCTTGTGTCTGATGCTTCTTTTATCTACCTTATGGACAGATGAGTAAAACATATGGATTAAAAATAAATAAATAATGGGGGGGGGAGTTATGCTATGAAAGAATTCTAACTGCCCAATGCAGTGGATGATCCTTACTCTTTCTCTGTGTATGTGTGTTTGTTTGCTTGTGTCCATCATTTCAACATATAATCATGGGTATTTCTCACAAAATGTAAACAGTGATGATATCTGTTTCTGGCAAGTTGGAGGTATTTAATGAATATTTGTTGAATAAATAAATGAGTGAATCTGGAGCAAATAGGCAAATAGATAATTTTTCCCATTTCCTGCAAAAATTACAAGAAGCCAGTTTCTGTACCTTTCTATCAGATACACACCGATAATATATGATATCGAGAATCCAAAGGACTTTATGGGCCTCTCATATTTTCCTTGAATGTAGTCTTCCAGAAGCCTAGGAGATTGTGAGAAAGACTCTACTGGAAAGCTCAGTAGGCTGGCTGACACCAACTCTGCAAGTTGGCCTCGAAGTTAAAACCTCAGCAGTCAGCCAGGGGGAGGTCAAATGATGTTACATAGAAAGTAGCACCGCTTCTGAACTTCTACAAACTAGGGGAGCTATTCCCAGTTTGCACCCCATGTGGAATACAAAAGCAAAAGGAAATAAAACTTGTATCTTGTGGTATGGCGGAAACACAGAGACCAGCCCCAAATGGCAGTGTTTTGCTTACAATAGTAAATGACTAAAAGGCATTAGAGGAAAGCAGCCATGGTGGAATACAAATGATGGTAAAGACACATTTGCTACTGGAACAAATAGTCGTCATTATTCATCGGTGTTCAAGTGTTGAAGAATAGTACAACCGTGGGGCTGTTTGCCATCTGCAGGCAGGTGAAATGTAGATAAAATGGCCCCAACCCTCCTCCTTGCCCTGGGGAAGTAGAAGGCCTGCCCTAAGTTTGAACCAGACTCTTCTCCCTGTTGAATAGCACATGGCAATGTCCCACCAAACATGCGCACATACACACATACACACACATGTGTGCACAAACGTTAGCACCGAGCATCCCTGGCTGTATAAGTCTCTAGCGAATGTCTGCAGAATGGGGAGGGAAGTACCATTGCACAAGGCACAGCAAACATTTGGAATCCGTTCCTGAAAGGCCTGTCCTGCACTTTGGGTGGGCTACTTCTCCTCTCCTTGCACCAACTCTCTCTCTTTCTTGGTCTTTCCTTCTCTCTCGACTTTCCCTTCTCTTCCCCGCACTCTCTGGAGGAAAGCCTGGTGCTTATTTCTCATGGGAGTAGCTTACCGCTTCTTTAGGTTGTTTGATTCCTGCCCTCAGAGTTCCATCTTAAATACTTAAGTTCTCTCCTTACACAAAGGAGTTTCCTTCCTAAGAACATTTTTAGTGACAGGAATACAGACAATAAAGGTTTTACCCTGCAAGAAAAGGAGGGCAACATTCCTGAGCAGACTTCTGTGATAAGACCAAAGTAGCACATAGAGAAAGGGAATTGTTAAAAATAATAATAATGTTGGAAGAAAGCTCTGGACCAGACCAGCACAGCACAGCACAGCATCTTCAATTACACCTTGCAAGGACTTTCAGGATTAGAAATAAATATAGAGTTTTACTATGGATTTGGTTATTATTTACATGTATATAAAGCTGAATTTAAATAGCTGTATTATAAACTTGCTCTAATTTCATTCTGTAGTAGAGGAACAGGACATTCTTGAATGCTTTGTTGTCTTCTAGTTAAAGAACTCTTTAAGAGGTCTTTATGCATTGGTTTCTGAACTATGTGATTCCAGTTAAATCCTGGTATGCAGTAGGAAGAAAAGTAAGTGGAACTCCTTAGAAAGAGTAGCTTCTTAAACCTACATGGGTGTGCTACATGTTCTAAGAGGTGCTGCTGTCATATAGCAGAGGAGTGCTTTAAGAAACAAGAGCAATTTAAAAAAAAAAAAAAAAGGTACACTCTGCAACAGACTAAATCCTATAACCTGAACAGAGATTCTCAAAGTGTGGCCCCCAGACCAGGCATCAGTATTACCACGAAACCTGTAGAAATACAAATTCTCAGGCCCCACTTCAGACCTACTGTATCAGAACTCTGGGGATGGGGCCAGTAATTGGCACTTTACTAACCACATACACCCCACACACACACAAGAGGATAAAAATATGCCCTCATGACTCAGAACCACTACTCCAGGGTCACCCTCCCCAGACTTTCTCAAAGGCCTATACTGAATATTTCCAAAAGCCAAAGTGATGCAGAGCTTTCTGCATTAAGATTGTTTTCATTCCCCGGATCCTTTGATTGGCAAAACTCAATGGCCTGCATCTTCCCATGCCATGACGTGCCTGCCCTGCACTTTTGGGTCATCCGTCTGGAGGGCTGCTCGTGCTGGGCTCTGCAGAGAAGGAAGGCCTTACTGCCTTCTCTCTTGCACTCACAGGTTCTGAGCTTTCCTGGAGCACTCCAGTGTCACGGGGAAAGTCTCCATGTTTCCTTCCTCTATCCACCAAGGGTTACAGCTCTGGCAGTAAGCTCTAGCCCTTAGCCCCTGAGATTTTGGTCACAGCAGGGCTGCCCCTCTGCTCCCACAGACCAGTGAGGTTACATTGACTCCCCTAAGATCAACCCCTCACCTCACCTCTGGAGCCCAATTTTTTGCTTGGGGTTCCATAACAGCCAGTGGTTCTCAAGCTTTACAGCCATCAGACTCACTTAGAGGGCTAGTTAAAACATGGAATGTTGGGTCACACCCACAGAGTTTCTGATGGCGTAGGTTTGGAGCCTGGCCTAAGAATCTGTATTCCTAACAAGCTCAGGCCATGCTGAGGCTGTAAGTCTAGGACCCACACTGAGAACAGCTGTCAAAAGCCAGGATCACAGAGCTTATTTGCAGATGGAGACCTAAAAAAAACCGGGTCAGAACTAGTGGCCTTCCTGTCCCGTCCCCAAATGGAGAGACTCCCTGATCTCTGAGTGGGCAAGAAATCCAAATTACTGATCGATCGAGTCAGTGTATTTCTGTACCTTCATTGGTGATTAAATTCCATTCATTTCAAAAATAAGTTTTGAAGTGACTTTAATTCTAATTTAGGCATTGGAGGGAAGAGCCAACTTCCCTAGTGTACTCAGAAAATTGCTTCTCCTCCCAGGGGAAGCCATGCTCTCTGCTGCTCCTAAACTCTGCTGGCCTTAGCTCTGACTCCATGAAACTGGCATGGGGTGGGGGTTGGCAATTGGAAATCAGGACTGGGAAACAGTGTTTTGTAACTGTCCCAAAGGACAAGGGAGCTACAACAAGAAGGATGCACAAAGTGACATTAATAATGTCACCAGCGACCAAAACAATTAAACCACCAGTCTTAAAGGGACACCTCCCCTCCTGCCCTTTCAGCCCATCCAACCTCATCCAAAACAAGGTCTGTCCTCGCAGCTGGACAATCTGACATGGCACCCTAACTCTGAGAGTGGAGCTGGAGCCAGAGGAAAGGAAAATGCCAATGGGGCTAAAGCCAGTCCCAGATCCAAATATCATTAGGCAGGGAGAACAAAATGCCCCAGACCCAGAGCCCCCACCAGAAGGCTGCATGCCTGCAAGGTTGCATGTGGATAGCAAAAGTCTGGTGGACTGGGGTTTAATGTCCCTGAGCTTTCTGCTCAACCTGGGGGCAAGGATGGAGGGGTACACGAAGGAGGTCTGTTTGGAGAGCCTCCCTGCAGGTCCTCTCCCTGTGAAAGTAGAGAATCAGCACCCAAACTACCCCAGATGGGTCTCACCTGCATATTCAAGTTCCAAAAAGCCCCTCTCACGATAGTATTCAAATGCTGGTGCTAACTGTTTTTTGCTTCTCACAGTGGTTCCCAGGAGAAGTGAAACTGAGCCCGTCACTGCGTGAGAGCAGGGAGGGGACAAATAGCCCCCTTTTCCTGGGCCTGCTCTGCTCGGTCGGCCCCACACGGCCCTCCGCCATGAAGGGCTTCACAGCCACCTGGCTCGCCTGGGCACTGCTGTCCATCGGCAATGCAGCCTGGCCCACGCACACGGCCTGCAAGGAAGGGGGCTTGGAAGTGCTCTACCAGAGCTGCGGTAAGCACCTTAAAATGTCCACAAGGGCTTATGGGGAATTAAGGCCAGCAGAGGTGAGCTGCTAAAGAGTGGGGGTGGGGAGGGGCCAGCAGCAGCCTGACAAATTCTCCACAACATGGGTCCTTGCGAGCCCCTGCAAGAGAAGGGGTGGGAGTGGGGGAGACCTGGACAGAGAGGATAAGAAAAAGAAATCAACAGTCTAAATGCAGCAATTCATTAATACTGCAGACCCCAAAAAGGAATAAAATGATCCATGAGGCTCCCAAACCTTGAAAACTCACCAGGTCAAAATAAGGAAATGATGACTCCAAAAGGCCAGAAAAAAAAAAGAGGGAAAAAAAAAAAAAGCTGAGCTACTGTTCCATTTTATTTCATTTGCAAGTGGAATGGCAAACCCACTTATGGACAAAGCGGAGATGCCTGCCCCTTCTATGATAATTCTGGATCTTTAATTGTAACAGTTATGCTCATTGACTCAACATCAATTGGTTTGCAGATGCGCAGTCATCGGTCCCACATTTTCTTCTAGTGCTAGAGAGAACAAAAATTAATGACCTGTGGTCCTTACCCCGAGGGGACAACCTGCTATGTCCACAGATAAATTGCAGCCCATTGACTAGAAGGCAGTTAACTGCTGTGATTGTGTCTCAGCCCATGCTTGGGCAGGGCTGGGAGGGGAGAGATTTGGCCAACCTCAAGAAACCCATCTTGAATGAAGATTAGATGGCCTGACTGGTGAAAAGGCATGAACTTGGGAAACCTGACACTTTGAAGGTCAACAGGACAGAGCGGGTAGAGATGGTGCAGGGTCAGTTTAGTTCCCAAGATGCCCACTATCAGCTGGTTCTTCTGGAACAGAACCCGACAACTACCACCAAGGAAGGGGTTACCTCGGCAGGTCAGTCTGGCCTGCAGGGCCATCTGGCGGGCCTTCCTTTACTTCTTTAGAAGGAAGGAGCATTGAAGCTCACAATAAGTAAGGAAATAAATAAACATGAACAAATGGCTGGCTGTTAGGGTGCTGGTCTCGCTCTCTCCCTTTTCCCGGGTGACGAGAAGCAGGAACCGCTGGCATCCCATTCATGTTAGACGCGTGATGAGAAAACAAGACTTAGGATGAATGAACCAATCGGAATTTGTTTTGTCCAATTCATCTGCACATAAAAGGTTGCGGGCCTGGTCTGTCTCCCAGACTTGTCAGCCTGCAGCCAAGCCTGGAGGACTAAGAGGAGTTGATGGGTCTGGGGACAAGGACAGAATATATCACCCCGTACCCATGCAGAATAAGCAAATGGGGAGATGCAGTTCCCACCCATGGGTCCTGGGAGCATCAGATGATTAAACCACAGGGTAAATGCTTTGCATGATGGGCCCTACGGGAAGCAAGTATAATGGAGGAGGAGGAGAGAGAAAGGATTTTTGTGTGTGGGGGTGGCGGGCGGTTCTATATTTTTTGGGGCAGGAGTCATCAAGCTCATCTTCAGGCTTGAAGGATGATACAAGTAAGAATTACCACATCTCATGTTCATGGAGGGTTTGTTTGTACTTTATACGTAAAGTCTCCTGCTTTTGCAGATTGTGTAAATGAGGGTCCCTCGGTAACTTTTACAAAATCACAGGGTAATAGTGGCAGAAGTCCACCCTCAGCGGCTCCAAGAAGGCATTGAATAATATTTGTGGAATTAAAATGAACTGATGCTAGACCTACCTCCTGAATCTGTGCTTTCCATCTCCCTGCTCTTCAGAGTTCTGGCTGGGGGCAAGATGGAACAGAGGTGGGAGCAGGGAGAAGAGATGAGGCCACCCTGGGGACAGCAGGGGATGTGGGAGGCTGGAACCCAAAGGGGTGTGATGTCAGAGATGAGGCAAGAATGTGAGCAGGACCCAGCAGAGCAGAAAGGCTAGGCCTGCGTCCTTTGGCAATGAGAAGAACGAATTTTGGAACAATCTCTTGGGCAATGAACAGAAGCTTTGATACTGGATTGGAAGCAGTTTGGGGCTGGAGGCAGGGTTTGTAGCATGAATCCAGGAAAGAAATTATGAGAACCAGAGCTAGCATCATCCTGACAGCCTTAATGTCAGTGGGAAGCTTTTGGGTCAACAGAAAAGATACCAGCGTCCTGGGGGCTTCTCCAGGGATGTGCCTGACCCATCTCTTGAGAGCTATTGAGCTCTTGGGGACTGAATGGCTAAAGACCCCTCCCCAGACTGAGATAGTCCCCTTTTCGCTGCTGGATTCACAGAAGGGCAGCCCACAAGAGCCTTCACATTGATAATAAAGTGCAAAGGAGTATGCTGTGATATTTTGTTCAGTCCAGGCGCTTGGACTTCCATAGTGCCCAAATCAGGGGCTGCTAGAATTTCACCGTGCGCATGGATGTGGGACGGCTTTCTGGCAATCCATTGTTTTTTGAGTTTAGCGCCTGATTTTTCTCTTCTGTTTGTATTATGTAATTTTAGTGTTGGGGGTGTCTGAATTAATTTCCTAGGGCTGCCGTAATGAATTACCACAAGCTAGGTGGCTTCAAACAATAAGAATTTACTCTCTCATGGTTCTGAAAGACAGAAATAAAAAATCAAGGCATTAGGGAGCTATGCTCCCTCCAAAGCCTCTAGGGGAGGGTCCTTCCCGGTCTCTTCCAGCTTCTAGTGGCTTCAGGTGTTCCTTGGCTTGGGGCATCATCACTCCAATCTCTCCCTCCCTCTTCACATGGCCTGGTCATCTTTTCCTCGTATGTCTCTGTCTTTACATGTTGTTCTCCTTTCTGTGTGTGTCTCTGTGTCCGAAATTCCCTCTTCTTATCAGGACACCAGTCATATTGGAGTAGGGCTCCTTTGACTCTTACCTGATATCATCTTAAGTCATTGCACCTGCAAAGACCCTATTTCCTAAAAAGGATCCAGTGGACATGAATTTTTATGGGGAAACTATTCAGCCCATTCATCAAAGGGGGAGATTGCAGGCTAGAAACTGTTCCAAGTAACCTGAAACTCCTTCAGAAAGAAAGAACCTCTTACATAGTTACTGGGCTCCAAATACTGACCAGGAAGTGAGCAAGGTTTTATGAAAAAGCAGAAGCCCTGCTGCACCCAACGGTCACTGCTGCAATAAATAAGAGAACAGTATTCATTACAAAAGCAAAAGGGGGGTGGAAAAACCATCCTTTGTTAAATCTCAGAGCAATTTCTAGAGCTAGCAAAAGCCCTGGGACCCCACACCATGATGCAGCAAACATTCACCTACGTATTTATTTTTATTCTGCTTTTCTGACACAAAGCTATGAGGTAGCTTACCAAAATACATACGATAAGAAGGTGAAATGAATAGTAGGAGAAGTAGGGTGAAGGAGATAAGGGAAAGTAAATAACAAAGCCAGAAGAGGTCAGGATACACAAATGAATATAAAACTTGAGGCAGCATGAGGGAAAAGAGCTTAGTGTTGAAGTAGGCAAACCTCACTGAAACCCTCAGACAATACTTTGTAGCCCTGTGTCCATATTTGTAAGTGGGTATTAGTTTCCTGTGGCTGCTGTAACAAATTACCACAAGTTGGTGGCTTAAAACAGTGCACATTTGTTCTCTCACAGCTCTGGAGGTCAGAAGTCTGAAATTACTTTCACTGGGACAAAATGGTATCAGGGCCATGTTGCCTCAAGGGGGTCCTAGTCTTTTTCAGATTCTACAGCTGCAGTTCTTGACACCCTGTCCTTCCTCTATCTTAAAAGCCAACAGTACAGTATTTTGCTTCTGTAACCACATTGCCTTCTTCTTCTGTGTCAAAACTCCCGTGCTTCGGGGGGTGCAATGTGGCTCAGCAGGCAGAATTCTCATCTGCTGGAGACCCGGGTTTGATTCCTGAAGACTGCCTGTGCAAAAAACAAAAAAACAACTCCCTCTGCTTCTGTATTAATCAGGATTCTCTAGAGAAACAGAACCAATAGAAGATTTCCATAAATATGAGATTTATAAAAGTGTCTCATACTCAGCGTCAAGGGTTTGAGAAAACTTTCTCGACCAAAAGGGGGAAGAGTGAAATGAGACAAAATAAAGTGTCAATGGCTGAGAGATTTCAAACAGAGTCAAGAGGTTATCCTGGAGGTTATTCTTACACATTAAATAGATATCACCTTGTTAGTCAAGATGTAATGGAGAAGCTGGAGGGAACTGCCTGAAAATGTAGAGCTGTGATCCAGTAGCCATGTTTCTTGAAGATGATTGTATAATGATATAGCTTTCACAATGTGACCATGTGATTGTGAAAACCTTGTGTCTGATGCTCCTTTTATCTACCTTATCAAAAGACGAGTAAAACATATGGAATAAAGATGAATACTAGGGGAAACAAATGTTAAAATAAATTTAGAGTGAAACGCTAGTGATTGGTGGGGGGGGTAAGGGGTATGGTATGTATGAATTTTTTTCTGTTTTCTTTTTATTTCTTTTTCTGGATATATGTAAATGTTCCAAGAAATGATTATGATGATGAATATGCAAAAAAAAAAAAAAGTGTCTCATGCCACCATGGGGATGTCAGGCTGGCAACCCCAGTGAAGTTCTTCAGCAAACTGTTCAGGAGAGGTTGGCTGGCTGAAGAAGTAGTAGTGAAAATTCTTCCTTCTCTCTTAAAAATCTTCAACCGATGGATTAAATCCAATCAATTGAATTCACTCATCATAGAAGACACACCCTTAGTTGATCATAGATATAATCTGTCACAGATGCAATCAACTGACTGATAATTTAATAAACAAGCCTTCTGGTTTATTAATCAGCCACAAAATATACTTGCAGTAAGGGTTAGGCCAGTGTTTGCATGACCAGACAACTGGGCACCATTACGTGGCCAAGGTGACACCTGAACCCAACCATCACATCTCCTTATAAGGGCTTGTGATGACCTCTAAGACCTACGAAATAGTCCAGAAAATCTTTACATCTCAAGATTCTCAATTTAATCATATCTACAAAATCCTTTTTTCCATATAAGGTAACTGCATATGTCAGGGTTCTCCAAAGAAATAGCACTAACAGGATATATATATTGTTTATCTATATTATATTTAAGTATATCTATATATTATTTATATTTATATTCAAATATATTTATATACATTTTTATATATAAATATTAAGAGATTTATTATAGGAATTGGCACATGTGACCATGGGGGTTGGCAGGTCTGAATTCTGTAGAGTAGGTTGCAAGTTGGAAACTCAATGAAGGTGATGATGAATTCCCCAGTAGAAGCTAGTTGTCTGAAATTAAGATAAAAATCCTTCCTGCTGACTGAAATCATCAGTTCTCTCTTTAAGGCCTTCAACTGATTAGAGAAGAAGATGCCTTTGATTACTGAAGGCAATCTCCTTTGTTGATTGTAGATGCAATCAACCATAGATCCAATCAACTAGCTAATGACTTAGATCTATCATACATTTATTTCATAAATAGCCTCACAGTAAAAATCAGGCCAAGGTTTGCTTCACCAAACAAATGGGCCCCATAACCCAGCCAGGTTAACACATGAACTTAACCATCATAGCGGCATTCAGAGGTTCTGGGAATTAGGGCATGGATAGCTCTGGGGCCCTTATTTTTAGCCTTTTAAAGTGGGCTGCAAGATAATAATTTGATCTACTTCCCAGGGATGCATGAGAAATAAGTGAAAGGATGGCATAAAAAGTACTTGGCACATACTAAATGCTCAATTCATCTTTGTCACTGATGATTTTGTAAGGTATTTGACAGTTGCTATAAGCTTTCTTGAGGCCAACTCAAACAAGGAAATGTCATGGTTTGTGAAATAAAACCAGACCAGTTTTTAAGGAGATATATGGCTTTTCCTGATACACAATGAGTTGGCCTCTTCCTTGTCCTGAAGGTAAGAGTAAATAGCATCTTTGACAACATCTCTATGGGATAAACCAGAGTGACTCACCCCTGCTACTTCTCACATGCCCCTTGGGTGGGCCGAGGACCCATCATCAAAAGGCAGCTCAAGATTGAGTCTGTAAAGGGCAACAAGAGAATCGTCAATGAAGGCAGCACTTGCAGAGCTGGCTTAACCAGGGAAAATGTAGACCATCTTTTGGAATGGTCAGGCTGCAGGTCCTTCAGGCAATCCTCCTAAGCATTATTATTGTTGCTGTCACTGTCATTGTTATGGGATGCTTAAGAAGGGTTAGAGAGATCTCTGACATCCCCTAAGGGTGCATACTCAGGCTGTGACATCAACTGGGCATCATAAAAGTCAAGGGACCTGTGACACATACCGTTCTGGTCTGTGTCTCATCTCAACATGCACTCAAACTGACCATAGAAGAGGCACCTAGGAGGAGTTTAGGGCAGAAGTTGACAAACGCAGCCTGTAGGCCAAATCTGTCACACTGCCTGTTTGTGTATCACTCATGAGCCCTACTGTGATTTTCTGCATTTTTAATTGGTTGAAAAAAGTCAAAAGAAGAATGTGGTGGCACATGAAAATGACATGAAATCCAAATTTCTGTGTTCATCAATAAGGTTTTATTGGAATGCAGACCCATTAATTTATACGTTGTCTGTGGCTACTGTTCAGAGTTGAATAGTTGTGACAGAGATTGTGTGGCACATCAAGTCTAAAATATTTACTACATAGCCCTTTATAGAAAAAGTTTGCTCATCCAGGGAACCTCTCTGACTCTTCATCAGACCAGATCCCGATGTTCTGGATTTCTGCATGATTCCAGCCATAGAGAGAGAGAGTTGCATTGACCGTGAAGGTGGCAAGTGAATTTGATGCCAAAATCATCATGATGGCGAGTTATTTGTGGGATCCCTTTAGCAAATCACCATTGAGATAGGAATCCTTTACTTCCGCATTTTACAATTTACGAAGTTGTTCAACTTATAAAGCCTCATTTATTCCTTGCCAACAGACTCATGAGATAGGGACTATAATTATGTTCATTTTCTGTGTATAGAAACTGAGGCACATCAAAATTAAGTATCTTAATAAAGTAAAATACCTGAACCACGGTACCATATGCTGGTACTTTGGTACTTTGGTACTCTGATGCTGAGCCTGGGGACTCAAAGCTGTATCATGGAATTCTGACCTGGAGAAGCCCATCCCATCAGACCTCAAACACATAGCCTGGGGACAAGGAGAAGGCGCTATTCAGAATATAAATCGTTAGATGAAAACCCTAAGCATTCTGTGGGGAGTAGCAAAGGGAGAGGAGAAAGAGGGAAAAAGAGAGAGAGAGAAAGGATGTTTCTTGTTTAAAAGATCATTTCCTCCCTTCTTTGACAACATCTTTTTGTACCACCTCTCTCTGGCCTCCCCCTTTCAGACCCATTCAGAGCTGGACCATTTTTTTCTCTTCCTAAATGCCCTGTAGGGACTTGCTATAACTGTAAAGGAAAAGGAGTGCCACATCTACTTTTTTATAGCTATATACACTAAGTTCTCCTTTGTTGCAAGAATCTAGAATTAACGTCTTGCAAATTTCGAAAAGCGTATGAAGGACCATACAGTTGGTGAGACCAGTATAAGATCTGTCATTTCCCCCCTTTTCACAGGGAAATCTATTTCCACACATGCAAGGACAGCCAGTTTCCTCTGTGGAGTATGAGATGAGTGGGAAGAAGGAGTTAGTGGGACCCCGTCTCTGGGAGTTCAGTCAGCCTACAGGAAGGTACCCTGTGACCCCCAGCCAGCCACTGCAGTCACGTTGCATGACATCTGCCTCCGCACTTTAATCCTTGAATTCCTATCATGCACCTACTCTCCTCTCCCTTGAAGAGGACAAGGCAGTAGGCTTTCTCCATATCTGCCTAAATTCATTGCATGAGTTGCTGAAATTTGCTGTAGGGCGGGCTCTTTGACCTCCAAAAAGTCCCTTAATTACAAAGTCTAAATCAGGTCGAGTGCACCTGAATAATCCATCAAGGTAGGCAAACAGGACAATTAATCAGACTTCAAGAATGCAAAACAATGCCAGCAACATGTCTGCCAAAATAGAGTGTACCCTGCAAATGACCTAGCTGCTGAGCAAGTCATGTTGATAAAATGCTCATAGAAAAATTTTTTAAAAGCTACCCCGGGAACAAAAAGGACAGGGAAACCTACTTACCTGGAAACCTAATAATTCTGTAGTTAATGGAGCACAAAACAAATACAAAAAGAAAAAAAAAAAGACATTAAAAAAAAGGAAGAAAATCATAAGCCACGTCGTCGTTTAGAAGTACTTTCAAATACTGCACCCAGAAAGCAATTTCTCTCTCAGTTTCTTTTTCCAGGTTAACAGGGCTTTAAATACCATGCAATTTAAAGACAAGTAGACAAATAACCAGAGAGACGAAGAAGCAATTCCAAAGGGTTAAGCTTGGGCACAAAGGATTAAATAGCTGTCTCGAGCAGGGTGGAAATATTTTGCCCAAACCTAAAGACAGGAAATTGTTTTTTAAAAATACTAGATGTCAATATTGAGATGTAGATTTTAAAATGGGAAGTGAAAGTGGGTGGGTGTTGGAGGGAAGCAAACCATGTAGGTAGGTCCACACTCCCAAGCCCCTGGGGCGGTTCCCAATTTCTATTTGCTTGATAGCAGTTTCCAGCCAAACCTCCCAGGTATGTGACTTCTCCTCCCAAGCCCTTTTTAAACAAGATGCTAAGTAACTTAGTAAATAGGGACCTACAAGAGGGAAAAGGCCATTGAGTCTTGTGGTTCTAAAGAGGCCTCTTTTGTGCAAGGAAGAAATACCTTCCCAAAACACTGTTCGCTTCTCTTTCCATCCTCAAGCAAACTGCAGCTTTGCTCTTATTTTGGGAAGAGACTCTCTGAAGAGGTAGAAATGGGGTGGATTGTCCTCTAGCTCAGCAGCTATTTTTTGTAGAAACTATAGGCATAGAAAAACACGTTCCCAGAGCTGTGGCTAGTCTGATGTACTCAGCATAGTAAACCACACCTGGGCATGGCTTCAGCCTCCAAAGCCTACAGGCAGGGAGTGGGGGGAACTAAAACAGTGTTTTTCTCCAGAGGCCAAGGCCAAAGCCTGCAGGCAGGGAGTGGGGGGAACTAAAACAGCATTTTTCTCCAGAGAAGCCCAGGCCTGTTCCAGCTTGGCAAGCAGAGCACCTGGCGGAACCTGGCAGGCACGGGTTCCCGGTAGGAAGGAACATATGGCTGGCAGAGCCCTCATCAGTGTTGGAAAGAGCAGCCAGAAGGCGCAAGTGGGGCAGCCTCAATAATTCATATGGGGGCCCCTGCTCAGAAACCCAAACAATGGGAGGGGATTTTAACTGAAAGGAAGGGTTACCCTTCCAGCCACTGTGTCCCATTTAACTTGGCATCTTTTCTTTTTCTGGGATGCCTTGCAAGCTGACATCCAGGCTCCTCACCTGGTAGTTTTGTTCGGCAGTATCTTGGGTCTAAAGAGAAACAAGTACTTGAGCATCTGTCTGGGTGAGGCTGCCGGGTAATTCAAGTTTAGCGGGCAACGTGTTAAGTGAGCATTTGCCAGCCTTCTTGCGTGGGATAGAGGAAGGCATCATTGTTTGCCCCTTCTTGAAATTCTGAGCCAGCGCCACCTCTAGTGCCTCCTCGCCTTCAGAACAGAAGTGAATGGTAACCAGCCGATGGCTAGAAGGTGAAAGGAAAGAATCCCCAGCCCAGAAATCCTAGCTCACCCTGCCAAGCACAATTTATAGTCTTAAGATTCACACAGGCTGCCTGCTCAGCCAAAGCACTGTCAATGGGCTCCTTATTTGAAGTTTGACATCCCCCATTCTGGCCAGATGAAAACTGCCAGCACCAGTGAGAAATCCAGAATAGAATTATCAGGATTCCCTCTACCTATTAACCATGAGAACCCTTTCCCATAGCTGGGATCTTCCATATTCAAAGGACTCTTTATATTGTATTACAAAATATCCCTTTAAACAGTTAAGTGCTATTTACACAATGTATCAAAATTTGTAAATTTAACAAATCCAGTTTCTAGTAGGGATGCGTACATTTAATCTGAGCAGATTTTCTTAAATTCTATAAGATCTTTAAAAGCAGGGAAAGCATCTCAATGATTACTACACTTTTTCTTAAACTAGTTTCAAAATTTGATACCGTGGGTTTAAATTTATTTCCTTATCGTCTTTGTCCGAATACTTATTCCTACCTATATTCATACACCTTCTTGTGGTTATAGTAATACTTGTTTCAATATTTCCCTAGGTTTATAATGTCATTCAGGACAAAGATAAAGACAATCATCTCAGGCCAGACAAGGATGCAGATTTTGAGTTTGCAGCCAACTGATTCTGGGCTTGGTAACCAGTCAACAATTGCGTTCTCGTTACCTAAACTTTACCTGTTACATCCCTTATCAATGCCTTTGTTTCACAAAGTTCCTTATAGCCAGGTGCTTTTTCCCAAGCAGTGCATTCCTTAAGTTTTGCTTGGTCATTGTCATGTAACTCATGGTCCCACTACTAGTGCACATTGACCTGATCTGAAAATATTGTTAGAAACTTAGCCTGCCTTGATAATATCAAAATATAATGAGGGAGCAGGCAACGGTGGCTTAGTGGTAGAGTTCTCGCCTGCCATGCTGGAGACCTGGGTTTGATTACCGGTGCCTGCCTACCCAAAAAAAAAAAAAAGAATATATTTTTATATATGTATATATATATATATATAATTAGAAGGGTCATTTAGGAGATGATGGGCTTTGTCTACACAATATAGGCTCATCTTTACAACAGTTAGCTAATCCATCATCTTTAAACATCAAACCATCTCTCTTTTCTACTTGCACATTCTATTTGCTTGCTGGTATTAGTTTAATTAGGGCCTGCCTTTCTACCAGGTTGTTATATGGGACCACTTGATCTGATTAGTCTTTCTGTTCTGTTTTTTCCAGGGCTGTCTGGCTCATTCACATCCCCTTTGTGCTTATCCCTTCCCACTTCCAAAGATAGTGAAAAATAACATAGCTTTCTCTGGTCAGTCTATGGAATGAAGACACTCTCTCTCAATAACTAAGAATAAAGCTTAGTATTCTTCTAATGCGTGGGACATGACCCAATTTCTTTCTTGTCTCTGCTAAACCTGTATCACCCAGATCTTCGAGTAATTCTTAAAATCAGCATCATCAAATGGGGTGCTGAGAAAGTTCTGCTAATGGATGATGGCGAAGGTACTAGAACACAGTGGCTGTGACTGTGACCAGATGGATGGTCTGCTTGGGAGTGGTTGAGATGGGAAACAATTTTTAAAAAAGAAGAAAGAATGAAGGTGCAACTGAGGAGACAATGACAATTAAATGCAATATGTGATCCTGGATGGGAGCTAATAAGGGAGCAGAAGATGCTCAAATGTACATTGTCGGGACGTATGAAAAACTGGAATATAGACTGTAAGCTGTACATCAATGTTAAATTTTTTGAACTTGATCACTGCACTTTATGTGGTTACATAAGTCACTATCTTTGTTCTTAGGAAATGTACATGGAAGTATTCATTATTCAAGGAACATGATGTACACAACTTACTCTCAACTACTCAGAAGATAGATAGAACAGATAGGTATAGATAGGTAGGTAGGTAGGTAGATAAATAGGTAAAATGATACAGGAAATGTAAAATATGAATAAACATTAAAATTGGTGGATCTGGGTATCTCGAGGGGGCGTATGCCGGAGTTCTCTGTATGTGTTTTGTAGTACTTCTCCGATTGTCCTGTGAGTTGAGAATTATTTCAAATAAAAAGTTAAAAAAAAAAAAAAAAGAATCACTTTGAAGAGATGAGATCTTCAAGAGCTCAAAGCAGCAAGCATGGCCTTTCTTCCAGTTTCCAGCAGCTGCACAGGAATAAGGAAACCTTCACTAGCTCCCCATCCTTCCACCCTAACGCTCTCAGTCAGATGTGAAAAACAAGCCACCTGGAATGGATTTGGGGCAGTTTGTAATTTCCTGCCAATGTAGTCTTGGAGTACTTTGTTTTTCCAATTATAGCACTCAGTAGCTGTCCGCCTATGTACATGGCAAACAGGAGAGAGAAAGCATCAGTGGAGAGCAAAAAGCCATTGGCAGCCCTTGTGCTTCACCCTTGCACAGCTTAGGAAATACATAATTCCAACATCGTATTAATGAATGTTAATTATCCCTGAAAAGAGTTAGGTGAGCTGGAGCTTTCACACAACTCCCTTTTTCTCCTTAGGACTACACTCTGCAGGCATGTAGGGTCCCCTCCCGCTGCTCAGCGGATAGACCAAGGGTCTTATCTAGAACTGGGAAGTGTACACGCAAGACAGAACCTCAGGGTTCAGAAGAGGAAACCAAGCCAGACAATGTGTCCTTGCCATGGTCTCAAAGCTAGGATATGGCAGAGCTGGATAGAACCCACGCAACAGAGTTTTGCCTCCTCTCGCAACATAAAAAAAACATGTTATAAACTTATCCGATTTCAGGTCAAAGATAGCACATTAACCAAGACCAGAGCCTCTCCTTCAAACCAACATCCCCAAAGGGCAAAAAAAAAAAAAAAATCCACTTTCTGGGCAGCCCTTTTCTTTAAGGCAACGTGCCCACATCCCTTCTTATGCAACCTTCTATAAAGCAAGAGCTATTGAATATGCAAAAGAACTAAGGGAGCCTAATCATAATGTTGAAAAGATAAACAGTTCCGTAAGTTTACTAACATTACATAGTTTTACTTAAAAATGGAAGTTTCATAGAGTAGTGAGTATAAGAGCTTGCTTAAAGTAAGAACTAACAGCCTTCTTCTGTGATCTGAGCCACATCAAGGACCCTAATAGTATTTAGTAAACAAATAACCATAAACAACCTAATTTCAAAGTCTCCCCTTTATAAAAAAAAAAGGGGGAAATATGACAGGTGACTTGGCCTTAAAGCTGACAACTTGTGCTTACAGAGCAGTGTTGCTAACAGAGCAGCAGCTTACTTCTGGTCTTTTCCCCATACTTGGAAAAGTTCAACAGCACAATCTACCTCAACCATCAGGCAAATGGCAAAATCCCTTCACTCTCCTCTGCTGGGATCACCTGCCTCTCATCTGGACCAGTGGTTGGAGGAGCCTCAATTCATCACAGACTCTAAATTCTAGCCTGACCTCAATTGAGCTGTCTGGAATCCAAACAGAGTGAAGAATGAACAGGAAGCTTATTTTTTCCAGGATGAGCAATAACTATGCCACCTCACACTTAGCTTTAGTTTTGATGACTTTTTTTTTTTTGACATGTATAGTGAGTATTTCCAAAAACCCCTGAAGAGAGTATTGTCAGTGGTCCTTGATTTATTTGAATCAGTGGTTGAGCCTAGAGCACAGGTTTGCTAACGGATATCAAGTTTCTTAATAAAAATGTGTCTGAGGTTTTAGAATCAATCAGCCAAATAATGGAGCAAGGGGTTAGTAATGCAAATGCTGCCAGATCTCCAACATCTAATCAGAGCTGCCTTTCTTGGGGAGGGGACCTTCAAAATTCTTGGAAACTGTAAGAGAAGAACAAGCAAGACAGAGAAGGAGACTGACATATTATATATTGGAAATTCCTGAGGTTACACCACTTTGATACAAAGGCTAGTAATGGTAAGATTCTAAGACTCTAAGTTACCTTCCTGCAAAACCACAGTTATCACCCTAAATCTCACCCATTCTAGAAGATGGAGGAGTCCAAATCACAAATATCCTCATGGAAGAGGCAAATAATGAAGTGTGTTAGTTGTAACATACAACAGAAAGTGGTAGAAACTTTGGCTCTTGCCAAAGAAACCACTTCTCATCTCCATCTGATTGTTACATGGGATTGCAAAACCTTCGATGCTTTATTTTCTAAAGTGTCACAAGAAACTAGAGTTCCTTGTCTATAAGTACAATTTCCTAATTGATAAATATGGCAAGTAGTTTAAGTGGTTTTTCAACCAATATTCAGGTCAACAAAATGCATCTGAAAGCTAGAAGCAACCAAGAGCTAGCAAGAGGCAAAGTTTGCAGCATCTGCTGAAAGAGACTAAAATTCTCTGAGAGTTTTTTCTGGTCATGCCCTTTTTTGCCACCCCCACCTTACTTCCTTCCCCTCCTAGACTCAAAACACTTCCAAGATATATGTTAGAGTCTTACCATCACTATCCTTTGTATCAAAGTGGTGTAACCTCAGGAATTTCCAATATATAATATGTTGGTCTCCACTTGTTCAATTTGGAATATTCTAGAGACATTCCAAATTGTGTATTTCTAAAAGACAAGAAAGCAAGAAGCCAAGGGCATAAATTTCTCTGGAGATGAAAGCACATCTGATTTATGTTTGGATCTACAGTATACATGGTCAATACCCAATATCAATTAGAGGAATTTATTTCAATATAGTTTAAGTTTCAAGTTTTCTCAGAAACAGTTCCTGAGACAAGGATTTGAGTACAAGTTTATTTGAGGGATGATCCCAGGACCCACCAGTAGGAGAGTGAAGAAGTGAGACGGGGAGGAAAATGAAGCCAATGCAGGTGTGTAAGTTTGCCAGGCTACTGTGACAAATGTCACGCAATGGGTTAGCTTAAACAATGGGGATTTACTGTCTTATGGTTTCAGAGGCTAGGTTTTCTTCCACTCAGGACTGGTAGCCTTCGAGCTGGCCAGCAAACATCGGATTTGTTGGCTTTCTCAATATATGGCAATGTCCTCTCCTTTCTCATCTGGCACTCTGCTGTCTTCCTCCTTCTCCCTGTGGTCTTCTTCTGAATCTGGATAAAGATCCACCCCGGTACAGTTCCCCATAGTGTAAATAAAAATACCATCTTCACAAGGTTCTATTCACAATGGGTTCACACCCAGAGGAGCATGGATTAAGGTTAAGAACAATGTCTGATTTGGCTTGCATCATTCAATCTGCCACAACAGGTAACTGCTGTGGGCAACTGGGGCTCAGTCTTTCTGGGGATCTCTGACAGATCTGATGTGTGGAACATGCCTTAGAGTTGACATATCTGAGCAGAAAAGAAACTGGGGTACTGATCTATAAACTCACATCTGTCATTAGTTGAGGGCTATTTGTTGGTGGGAGCATTAACCTCTTGCTTGACTGTGCATAGCGCAGACTTACTTCCATAGCCAAAGAAATCCCATGGGCAGAGAGTCATGGGTGTTTGCAGGAAGAAGTGTGTGGCAAGAATAAAAGCCCTGCTGCAAGCATCCTTGTGCATTTGAATCTCTAATGTGCATGAAAGCATTAATGAATTGACACTGGTTAAGGAGAAATCAAGATAACCCACAAAAATTGACCTATGAGAAACTATATGGAGTAGGAAGTCTTTTGGTCTCTTTTCATGAAAAATTGTCTTGCTATAAAATATCTGAAAATAGTAGAAAAATGTGACATCAATATTTTTAAATACATAGCTGAGCTTGCAATAAACTGCAGGCAGAGGAAGCCAAAAAGCAGAATGAAAATCAATACCAGAGCTGGATCTGCCCTCAGGACATTTGTCAACTCCATGAACTAGAGCTCTGTTGTTTTTTGTTTTTTGTATGCTGTATGGCAGGGTCACATTTCATTATTTTTCCATGTGAGAATCTCGTTATGGCAGCACCATTTGTTGAATTTTTGTTTGTGTTTGTTGTTGTTGTTTGTTTATTTTGGGGGAACTGCATGGGCTTGGAATTGAACCCAGGTCTCTTGCATGGTTGGCAAGAATTCTACCACTGAACTACACTTGCACCCCCAGAGCTTTGGAAGGAAGCTATGTCTTTCACCATGCAAGATGGAATGTTGATCCCTCCATGAAGCTAGGACTGTTGAAGAGTTATATTCACATTGAAAGAAAAAAAAACAGTAGATAAGAGAAAGATTTACTATTAAAGCAAAAGCAGAAGACAAGGAAACTTATCTAACTCTGTGTAGCCTCTGGGTAAAATGAGTATTCCCTTGAGGATTAGTGATATTGCATAGTTTGGGGGCCTAAATGTTTACTACTTTAATGGTTCAGGAAATCATAAACTTAAAAGTTAAAGTGGTTCTTGATTGAGAATGCCATGGGGCATATTGGCTGAAGAAAGTGTAAATGTTCTCTGGAGGGACACACACCCTCAGTTCAGGTGCCATGAGCTTCTAGACTAAACATTGTGACTGAAACTCTCTTTATCCAGTGTATGGACAGATGAGTAAGAAAATAAAGACAATAAATAAATAATAGGGGAGGACAAGGGATATGGGATCTTCTGGGCATTATTTTGTTTTTAATTTTTTGGAGCAATGAAAATGTTCAAAAACTGATTGTGGTGATGAGTGCACAACCATATGATGATACTGTGAACCACTGATTATACACTTTGAATGATTATATGGCATATGAATAGATCACAATAAAATTACATTAAAAAGAGAATGATGGGAGGGCAGGCCATGGTGGCTCAACAGGCAGAGTTCTCGCCTGCCATGCCAGGAACCCGGGTTTGATTCCCAGTGCCTGCCCATGAAAAAGAAAGAAGAGAACAATGGGAAAAGTAAAATACCTTGAAAAATGTAAAGTTTAAAACTTAGAAAAATACACCCAACAATTCCCACACAGATTCATAAAAAGTAGTCTTCAGCTTGAGCAATCAGAACAAAACCTCAAATCACCAAAGGAAAAAAAATCTAAGTAATGAAAGAAATTACCTAAGAAGAAATCTGACAGCAGAATTCTAAACAGCAATAGTACTCTATTAAAGAGAAAATGAGCCCTAGAATTCTATATATAGCTCTGTGTCATTTAGTAGTAAGAGTGAATTAAAGACATTTTTTGACAAACAAAATTTAGAGTACTTGCTAAGAGACTCTCACTAAAGGAATTTTCTAAGGAATAGTACAGAAAGAAATAAAATGATCCTAGAATTAATTTCTGAGTTGCAAGAAGGAACGGCAGGCAAAGAAGGCAAAGAATTGGAGAGCTTAAGCAAGAATGGCAACATGTAATGATAATAATAATGTCTAGAAATAGAGTATGTAATTTCCAAAATAATAGAAGAAAACAATTAAAATACTCTAATCAATCAAAAGATAAAGAAGGAGAGAAGATGCATAAAAAGTGCAGAGTCTAAAAGAAAGGAGACTCAAGATAAGATGCTAAAAGTAATTCCAAAAATGTTACAGGTCCTAATAAATACAAACTAAGTTAGTCTGATTTTTTTAAAAAACACAAAGAATTCCAGAATGAATTTTTTTTTAATTCAGCTATTTGCTTTTTATAAAAAGCTATACTGAGACTATAGGTCCATGGTGAATATTATTTTTTGTGGAAAATTGGAAGAATTCCTTTAAAATCAAGGATGTGATGCCACTTCTATTTACCATTGCACTGAAGGTCCTAACAAGTCCAGGAAAAAAAGGAAAATAAAATGTTTAAGGATATGAAAGAAAGAAAAAAAATATTCCTTTTTACATACAATATGATTGTCTATACACATATATACACACACACAGAGAAACTTAATCTGCAAATTTTGGGAATAAACAAGGCAGCCAAATGTAAGATCAATATATAAGAATCAATTGCATATCTAAACAATGTAATTTTAAAAACATACCATTGAAAACTATAATGAAGATACAAGGTACTTAAGAATAAATCTAACAAAAATATGTAGGATTTTTATGGAAAAGTGAATTACATATTAATTATAAATTAAATAAAAGCTTAAAAATAGATATACGGTCATAAATAGAAATGCTCAAATTCATAAAGCTGTCAGTTCTAAATTAATCTAAAGATTCAAGCAATTCTAATTAAAATTCTAATTGTTTCCTCTTTTCCTTTTTATTTTCCTTATTTTTTAACTCAGAAATCTGATTCTAAATTTTACATAGAAAAAAATTGTCAAGAATAGCTAAGGCATTCCTGAAGAAGAGTATGAGGTGCTATCACACATCATTATGTATTATAAGGTTACAGTAATTGCTACTTGTATTGGCACAGAGATACACAAACAGATTGGTGAAACAAAATGGTCCAAAAACAGAACTCACACATTTGGAAACTTGTGTAGCTTTGTGGATTAGTGGGGGTATGGCACTGGGCCAACTGGTTATTTATATGGAAAAAGAAAATTGAATTCCTCCAAATGAAAAAAAATCCATTCACATTAGGTAAGGGTAAGAACAATACTTTCAAACTCTTAAAAAGAAGTTCCAAGAGAATATCTCTGTGTCCTTGATACAGGGAAAGATTTTTAACTAAGACACAAAAAGCAAATGAAAGACTGATAAACTTGCCAATATTAAGTAACTTTTGTTTGTCAAAAGATTCAATAATAAAAGTGATAAGCCATAAATTAAAAAAAAAAAATTTGTCAGGCGTATAATTTACAAAAGATTGTCCAAACATTATAAAGAACTCCTACAAAATGTGTAAGTAGAAGACACATACTCGGTTTTTTTTAACAGGCTGAAGATAGGACCAGGCAGTTCACAGAAGGAGAAATGTGGGTAGCCAAAAAGAGATGAAGAGATCCTCAACGCCACTAGCGGTCAGTCAGAGGTGAAAAGAGGGTCCAGAACTGTATGCAGTTTCACTCCCACCCAATGGGCAAAATTGGAGTCTGCTAATAAGAAGTGTTAGAACAGTGAGGACAGTCACACACCACTGATGAGCAAGGAAGCTGGAACAGCCACTTTGGGGAGAAATGTGCATTATCTAGAAAAACTGATGACATTGCATGCCTCTGGCCCATAATTATTCCCTTAGTGAGAAACTCCCAGAGCCCTGCTCACATGTGCTCAAGGAACATAAATAATAGAGATTCAAAACTGTTTACAATTGTGAGCAATTGGAAGCAACCTAAATATTCACTGAGATGACAATGGATACAGTTATGATCTCTACATTTAGTGATATATTGTACAGCATGAAAATAAATAAGTAATCGGTCATAGGTGAAAAGGTCCACATCCCAATATATGTAAACCTCACAAAATAATGGTGATCGACAAAAGCAAGCAATGGAGGATTATATATTTTAAGTTTATGACATTTTAAGTTTAAAAATGGATAAGACATTTGTTGAATTATTCTTTATAGCCTTTGGCATGACTTAAATATTTGTATTAAAATAAAATTTTATATAAATTGATTTAGTATAATATTCCAGGACATACCAGCATGCGTAGTTCAATTAATTTGTAGAATACCATTAAAAATGGGCTACAGTTGTATTCATCTCCTTTTGATGAGATTTAGGTTGCTTCTGATGGTTTACAATTATAAACTGCTGTGAACATCGTTATTTATTTCTTCTCAGGTCAAAAAAATGATTCCCAGTCCCAGGACTTTTGTTTCTTCACTTTTTGGAAGCTCAAGTCAGGTCAAAAGTAGTTATTTACTCTGGTTTTACCAGTTTTGCCTGGTAATGTTTCCATACACACCAACAGTTTTTAAATGTTATGTTCTGAAAACACATGAGCAGATGGCAAGAAAAGGGTGGAAAATATCCAAGGGGGAACAAGACTGGTATTCAAGGGAAGGGCAGAGCGTTTCATTTCCGCTCCCCACCCCCCACCCCCAAAACTTTCTTGGAAAGTTGAGGATAAACTTGAGTGAGGCATTGAACTTCTGTGGTGAAGTCAGAAGGGAGCAGGAAGGCTGCGGTTGTTTGGCAGGTATACTGCTCTTATTTATTAATCCAAAGTCAAGCTTCCCATCTTAATTTTGATGTCAGCTTGCTATCTTTCAATATAATTCTCTTTCTATTTTTAGAAAAGTATTTCTAATCCTCTAATCTGGAGGGAAACACTAGGACATGTTGATTAGGAAACAGAGAAACAAGTCCTTGTCTTGGTTAGGAATTTGTTTTGCTGGCCAAGAGGTGAAGCCAAAGGCAGCTGGTGCTTTTCTCCATGAGGATGGTCCTGTATGTACCTTTCTGTGGTTCTGTAGAATGCACAATCACCAACTCATACTCCCTGATGGTCTGTTACATTCATGACTGGACTGCAAATGGGAAATGTACCTTCTCATGAAAACATCTGGAAACATCTCCCTCCTTTCCGTCACGGAGATTTCCATTGTGGAGCTGGAACATCCATCAGCCCCTTCTGGCTCCATCTTGATGTAGGAAATTTAGGGTCTCAAATGGTGACATGGCTTTGGGAAAAAGGAATTCTGCTTCCCTGGCTTCAATCAAAACACCTGGTGGAAAGATTCCGTCAAGTGTCCACCTGGTCCTCTCAGGGAATCGCCATGGGACCGTTAGGTAGAATCAAATTCTCCTGCCCTGGAGATAATCTGCCTCTCATTCTCCAGCGGAGGAGCCCCGTGATCTTTCTTAAAACACTTGCTCATCCTTCAAATGCGTCTCCAGAGGCCCTCCCCTCACTCATCTGATGTCAGGGGTAGTAAGATTTCAGATTCCACTCTCTGGTCCCTGGGCTGCCGTGTCAGCAGGAAAAACGAGGCCCTTCAGATGTCAGATCTTTCACCGGGCTTGTTTCCTAGGAAGAGTGTAAATTGAGATTTTTCCTCTGGGAGTCTACTGGGGGCTCGGAGATGGCAGTGGATAATTCATTACCACTCCAGATGTATGGGGAGAGACAGACCTGAGGGGATGAAGACACTGTCAAGTGGATCTCATACTAGAAAGACTTGGGAACAAATCTTAAGCATTATGACTTGGTTTTTTTTAAAAAAAAAAAAAAAAAAAAGAAAGAAAGAAAGGCTTGTTTTGCAGACCGGAGTGTGATGAAATATGGCCAAAATTGCTGCAGGGGACCTGGACATAGTCTGAGAAGGAAAGGTGACCCAAGTCTCCTCAGCCCCTACTCCATACTGACATTACTGAAAAATAGTCACTGCTGTTTGTGCAGCTTGCTGCATCCATTGTCTGAATTGTTGCTAGCTGCTTCCTTCTCAGTGCACAGAGGGCATCATGCCCCTCAACGGCTGGGTGTATACAGAAGTTGTCTACCTCATGCTCAACTAAATCCCCACTCTGATTTCTTCGTAGGGAAAACGTTTCTCTAGCAAGTTTCTCTTTAAAGAAGACCTGCCGCCTGGTCTCTCATTCGTTGCTGGCAGGAATGTAAAATGTACAATCATTCTGGAAAACAGCATGGCAGTTTCCTACAAAACTGTATATATCCTTTCCATACTACCCTGCAATTATACTCCTGAGCATTCATCGCAGAAAAATGAAGACCTATGCTCACACAAAATGCCATACGCAGATATTCACAACAGCTTTATTAGTAATAGCCCAAAATGGGTCAATGTCCTCCCATGAGTGAATGGTTAAACAAATTGCAGTGCATGTACACCATGGAATACCCCTCAGCAACAAAAAAGAACAAACTATTGGTCTACACAACAACCTGTATGGATCTCAAAGATCTTATGCTGAACAACAAAAAAAAAAACCAATCTCAAAAGATTACATACTGTGCAGTTCCATTTATATGACATTCTCAAAATGAAAAAATTATAGAGATGGAGATTAGGGGTTGTCAGAGGTGATTTATGAAAGGGTAGCATGAGGTGGTTCCTTTGTGGTGATGGAACAGTTCTGTGTCCTGAATTTTATCACAATGCATGCAGTAAAATTGCACTGAACTAAACAAACGTGTGTGTATGATGCACACACCCTTGTGTGTAAAAATTGGTGAAATCTGAATGTGATTTGTAGAGTATACCAACATCAGTTTCCTGGTTTTGATGTTGTACTTCAGTTATGTAAAAGGTTACTGTGAGGGAGAGGCTGGCTAGCTGGGTGGAGGGTGCATGGAACTTCCCCTTACTCTTCTTGCAACTTCCTGAGAGCTTTTCATTATTTCTAAATACAGTTTAAAAAGGAGGGGTGGGTGGCGCTTTGTCTCTAGCTCTTGACCCTAAGGCCCTGCACCTTAGTTGCAGAGATATTGGTCAGTGCTTGCCTCCAGGGCTGTCTTGAAGGCTGGCTGGCCCCAGAAGGAAGTTTAAAGCTTCAAATGAGGTCACATGCCTCTTTTGCGGGTGAAGAAGGAGCAGCTCATTAAAGCAGGTGATTGCAGCTCCTCCCCCTAATTTACTTTCTGAGTTAAGTAGAAGCAGCTGTTCCTGGGGGCGCCAGGACTGGTTAGACTACAAGCCCAGAAGTTGAGAAGGTCTGAATTTGTTGGGTTTGTGAGAGGTGTGTGTATCTATCTGAGTGCTACAAAGGATAAAGGGTAAAAATAAATTGCTACAATTTTGCAATCCCACATGATGGGAAAAGATACATAAATGCCAGCAAAGTCAATAAAAGACTGAGGAGAGCTGGGATCGTTCTTCAAGATGAGGCCAAATGATGAGTCTTCAAATCTCAAGAGTCACAGAAACTCAAGTTTCACCAAGGCCGGATCCTTTTTTGGAACCATATAGGAAGAAGGCAGAAATCTGTTTTTCTGGTTTTGTTTTGTGATAGAAGGAAATTAAGCATCCAACCTTTCAAAGTATCTTCCAGACATGATTCTATGACTTATGTTCTGGACGTATCAGTGCAAATATCTCTGACCACAAAACTTTTCAAACAAGGAAGCTGAACGGATTGCATTTATAATTTTAAGAGTGACCTCCATAAGTTCAGAACTGGCTTGATTTTACTTAGGGCTTTAGTTGATAAATGTGAAATTTCCAGAAATCCCACATTCATTAGGACTTCAGAAGTTTGGATATGTTGTTCTCTCTGCCTGGGAATTTATAGAAAAGATGTAGATTCTGGAGACAGCCTCAGTTTACACTCCAGCCCCTTACTAAATGTGTAACCTGGGATATTTCATTAAACCGTCTTAGCCTCAGTTCCCTAGATCCGAAAACCAAGATAATAATAGCATCTCTTTCTTAAGGCTTTTGTGCAGATTTGTGTTCTTACTACAGAGCTCTTAGAAGAGTATATATCTATAGTGAAAGTTACACAAGCTATCACTATTATTACATTTACTCAGACCCTCCAAGTGTGAACTCAGGTGTCATTGCCTCCTCTGACCACTTTGTATGGTCACTGTCTGTTTAACTTCTCTTTCTCCTTTTATGCTTTATTCTCCTAAAAGTCAGGGGTCTGTATGAAAATATCATCTTTCTCTCCCCATGCCTAGTACCATTTTCAGCACATAGAAAGGGGCTCAAAAAATGTTTGTAATGGCCTCACTAAATCATGTCAAAGTAGCATAGCTTCCTCTATTTTTCTCTGCATCTACCAACAAAATAGTAAAAGTCAAATTGCTGCTATGTTCTGCCTACTCTGACTTGAAGTATTTGTCCTGAACACAATCTAATTGTAGGAACATTTATCCTTAAATCTGAACAGTGAATACTTTAAGGAGAGAAGTGATCCTTACTGCCCCTCATATAGGAGAGGACAAATTGAGGTTAAGATTTAATTAAAAGGGAAGTGTGTTAGGAAAACATTTGAAGAGATAAAGCAGCAGATGGGCAATTTCCAAAATCAGTTTAATTATTGCTAAGGGGATATGGTCCCTAAAGTTTCCTCTGTCTGTGTTTATCAATGTTTCTTCATTCACTCAACAAATGTTTATCTAGCATCTTTCATATTGTGCAATGAACCAAATGAGGTGTTTTCAAGGTGGAAAATTCAGAAATAACAAATGGACATTTTTGTTGTTGTTGCTATAAAATTCTTAAGGAGATAATGCTTGAAGAATCTAGAACCTAGAATCCTACTTCTCTCCCAAAAAAGAAAAAGCTGTTCTTTCGGTATGGCTAGATCTGCCCCTGTGTCCATGAGCAGAGGTAGTATCAGAAAAGGAATATAGTGTTCAAGACACAAAGATGATAGATGAGTCGACCTTCCATTCCCAAAGGTTGTGGGGTTTATGGGGAGATATGAGACACACACAACCTAACTCTCTGCCCCAGTCACCACCACAGCAGGGCTAGTACTCAGAAATCCCAAGAGGATGAACACTGGCCATTTTAATGAGCAAGAGGGTATACGAAGGTAAATCCAACAAGGCGAAAAAGAATGCTGCCTGTCTCCTATTTCTTTTATTAAGCACCAGATGTCTTGTTTACATCTACATGCCTTTCCTGTTTAATTTCCAGTCTTGCTTACATCTCCATCCACAAATGATTACTCTCTGCCTAAGTGTGGAGCTTTGAGTAAGCCCTGTTGGTAGACCAGAACTCCAGAATAAGGCCTGGGCTTCTCAGGACTCTGCTTCCCCACATTTAGCCAGTCCCACACTTCCCACATGCATCTACCAAAACTCTACTAGGTCTTCCTCCTTCTCCACCTTGAGAGTTGTTTGTGGACATGCCTTGTGCAATGTCTTTCACTCCCTGCTGTCTCTCCTGGTTTGTCTTTTAAGCTCTATCCTCCTCGTCTTTAAGCCCTGCATGATGTTTGTATAGTAGATGCTCATGAAATGAAACAGAGGGAACTTTCACTTCTTGGGGTTGTTCCAAAAATTCTGCCAAAGCACAGACCCATCTTTGTGGAAAGAATTTTTTGACAAGCTGCATGGGTAGCTGCTTGGGCAGCTGAGTGTGGGTGGATCCAACTCAGCACTGAAACAAAGGGAAGCATTTCGTTGTTTCTCTAAATGAGAAGAGAGTGAGGGTGGAGGCACAGGAAGGCAGAGAAGTACGTCGGGGTGGTGGGGATAGATCTCCTTGAAACCTCCTAAATCTTCATAACTTCTATAAAAACAATGAAATAATTTGTAAGATGGTTTCTTAGGACCTCTGTGAAAAGGCTAAACTTAAAGCCTGGAGTGATGCAGAACATATGATCCAAGGGTTAAGATCATACACCCAGGGGATTAGCAAAAAAACTTGGTGTGGCTTGTAATAGTGATTTTTCAAAGAAGACTGTGCAATAGAATCACCTGGAGAGATTTAAAAACTCCTGATGCCCAGGCTGCACCCAGATCCATTAAATCAGAAGCTCAAGGGTTAGGACCCAGGCATTGGTATATGGTTTTGCTTTCTTATTTTATTATTTTGTGTTTTTTTTTTTTTGTTATCAAAAAAATTTATTTCTTTAATTAAAGCACTAGCAGGTCAATGGGAAAATCACATAGAAAGTAAAGTTCCCGTATACCCCCCTCTTCTACTCAGTTTTCCCTATTATTAATATTTTGCATTAGTGTGGTATCTTTATTACAATTGATAAAACAATATTATTATAATTATATAATTAGCTATAGTCTGTAGTTTACATTAGGACTCATTCTTTGTTTGTATGGTTTTATGCTAGGTTTTTTTTGTTTGTTTTTACTCTGGTAATATATGTGCAACTTAAATTTCCCATTTTAACCACTTTCAAGTACATAATTCAGTGGTGTTAATTGTATTCCCAATGTTGCACTACCATCACCATCATCCAGTGCCAAAATGTTTCCATTACCCGAAACAGAAACTCTTTTCCAGCTAAGCATTACCTCCTCATTCCCTGTTCCTTCCCCTGGTCTTGGTAGCCTGTATTCTAGTTTCAGACTGTATGAATTTGCTTATTTTCATTATTTCATATCCATGAGATCATAGAGTATTTGCACTTCTTTGGCTGGGGTATTTTACTCAACATGATATCTTCAAGGTTGATCCATGTTGTAGCAGGTGTCAGCACCTCATTCCTTTTTATGGCTGAATAATAGTCCATTTATACATATACCACATTTTGTTTATCCATGCATCAGTTGATACATACCGGGTTGTTTCCAACTTTTGGTACTTGTGAACAATGCCATGATAAACATCAGTGTGAAAATATTTGTCCAAGTCCAAAACTTTTAATTCTTTTGGGTATGGGGTATAGACCTAGAAGTGGGATTGCAGGTCATATGGCAATTCTATATAGTACTTAACTTTCAGAGGAACTACCAAACTGTTTTCCACAGTGGCTCAGGGTTTGGTGTTTTTTAAAAGCTTCCCAAGGCATTCCAGTTACAGCCAAATTTAAGAACCTGGGGCACAGGGCATCCCAAGACACTGAATCACGTTTCATACAACTCTACTTATATCTCAAGGGCTAGGTAGCCCTAACGGATACCCAGGTTTTGCTTGAGAAATATCTACTGAATTTAACTGAATTATTTTAAAGTTGGAATGCTCTTACATTAAAATTTTTTTTTAAAGTTGCTTTCATTTTCTGCAACTCAATTAGCATAATGAATACTGCTTTTCTATCAGAATCCCCCCTTTTAGGGGGCCCAATTATTGGGTATCTACTTTGTGGCTACCACTGGACTAGGGCTTTCCATACATTATTTTTCTTGGTTCCTACAAAGATCTTGTAAGGGAGCTCTACAAGCACACCTCAGAGATTATGTGCATTTGATTCCAGAGCACCACAATAAAGCAAAATTATTGCAATAAAGCAAGTCTCACAAATTGTTTGGTTTCCCAGCACATATAAAGTTATATTTACATTTTATTATAGTCCATTAAGTACACAATAATATTGTGTCTAAAAGAAACAATGTACATACCTTAATTAAAATGTGACACAGAAGCATGAAATGAGCACTTATGCTGTGGGAAAGCTGGTACCAGAATAGACTTGCTTGATACAAGATTGCCACAAACTTTCCATTAAAAAAAATAAGTGCAATAAAGTGAAGCACAATAAAACAAGTTATGCCTGTAATTATTTCTATTTTACAGATGGGAAAGCTGAGATCAGCCTTCAAGGCTTCTGTGTTTTCCTCTGTACCATCCCAGCTGCCCCTTTGCAGAGTCACAGTGACCTGTGCTTGGAACAGTCTTAGTGAAATGGCGAAGCTGGATTTATCTTGTCCTTCCCTGTAACCAACCAGAAGCTTCAGAGGAGCAAGTCTTGGAATATGTGTATGGACCCATTTGGCCTCTGTCCCTTGTTCTGCTTCTTTCCTTAGTTGCACCATCCCACTTATGAGCTCTCTCTCATACACACGTATCTTGAGAGCCAAGAGCCTCACAAGAGGCCACGAACTATGGGTATGGACATTTTGGAAAAGTCACTTCAATGCCCCAGAGCTCAGCCTCTTCATTGAAAAACTGGAATATTAACACCTGATGCTCTGACCACTCATGAGACAGGTGAGAGGATCCATGAATGCCATATATTTTAGAACCTCCAAGGACTTTTGGTTTAAGTGCAGTTCTACAAAGGAGCAAAGTTTGGGCTGGTTTCAGGTTTAGCCTCCACCCAGTTTACCAGTTCCTGCTTTCTCATCCATCATTCTCCACAGCACTGGGTCCCAACAACACACACCCTTACTCTTTCTTTTAGACCATATCCAGTTTATTATTTTGAAAATCAGGGGAGGGATTCCTTTTCAGCATTTCCATCATTCAAAGAAAAGACCCAGTTTTCAGCTTCACCTTTACGCCACAGTAAAGCAAGCAATCATATCCCAACATATTCTTCTTCTTGTCCCCTCATCAAAAGGCAATCAGATTTGAAGAAAATGTAGAAAGGAAGTGTGACAGGTGTGTCCTGGCATGGTTCCAGTTGTTCCTAATCCAAGCACCATACTTAAAAGGAAATCTGTCACAGTAGATGGCCTGTAAGTAAAATTCAAACCTTATACCCACCAAATGAAATAGAGAATCAGGTTCTAATGTCTAATTTTCCATTAAAAAAAGAGAACAGAGCAGGCTAACTCTTATCAGTTTTTCTCCTCCAGAAGGGATTATTGGGGATTGCATAGTGTCTCCCACAAAAGACACGTTCAAGTTTTCTTTCATGTTCCTGTCAGTGTGAGCCTATTTGTAAATTGAACCTTTGAAGAGGCTATTGTTAGTTCAGGTGTACTCTCATTTGTGAATAGGAATTTTGAAGATCCATAGATATGGCCAAATTGAACTGGGTTGAGCCTTACTCCATATGGCTGGAGGCCTTATAAAAAGAAGAGATTCAGACACAGTCTGTAGAACCCAGAAACTAGAAGAAGCCATGAGAACAAAGCAGATTTCCATGTGTCACAGGCAAAGATGCAAACTAAGGACCTTCAAAGATTGTGGCCAGCCAGCACCAGAATGCTGCAGACCCTAGAAGAAAGTCTAGCCTTATGAGAACTTGATTTTGGACTTCTGGCCTCCAAAACTGTGAGACAAATTCCGGTTGCTTAAGCCAGCCAGGGTGTGGTATTTGTCATAAGCAGCCCTGCTGAGCCATCAAACTGGGACATGGATTGACTCCAGATTAGTAACAAAGTTAAACAATCCTGCACACCAAACAGAATAAGGAAGTTTCCTTGAAGCCCTGCTAATTTTGTCACTTAACCAGCTATGGGAAACTGGCTTGGTTAAGACTCCTGCCCGTTTTTTTCTCACCACAGCCAGAAGTGTCTGGCAGACATTATGCAATTAATAAATATTGTTGGAAGAATGAATACTAATATTTTTATTGAAATCATGTTTAAAATGAAGAGTGGATACACCATGTAGTACTTGGTATGCTGATTTAAAGCTGTTACATACCCCAGAAAAGGCCATGTTCTTTTAATCCATTCTTGTGGGGCAGACCCATTGTGGGTGGGACCTTTTGATTAGGTTATTTCAATTGAGATGCGATCCATCCAGTTTAAGGTGGGTCTTAATCTTTCACTGGAATCCCTAATGAGAGGATAAAGGACAGAGAGAACCCAGAGGACTTGTCTCATAGGTGAGAGAGAGCACATCTAGAGAGAGAGAGAGCTCAGAGAGAAATGCCCAGAAGAGAGAAAGAGCGAGCCATTGGAATCAAAAGCTGAAAGCAGTGGAACCCAGGAGCAAAGGACCAGTAGACGCTGGCCATGTGCCTTCCTTGGTGACAGAGGAATCCCAGATATCAGCAGCCTTTCCTCAGAGAAGGTATCTTCCTCATGGTGCCTTAATTTGGACATTTTCATGGCCTTAGAACTGTAAATTTGTAAACAAATATATCCCCATTCTAAAAACCAACCCATTTCTGGTATATTGAATTCCGGCAGCTTTAACAAGCCAAAACACCTGGTAAATCCACAGAAGACATGTCTTTGACCCAGAAGACAATTGATAAGTCTATGTTGACTATAAAATAAGAGACTTAGAGTATACAGGTATCTTTTATTGAGTATATTATTTGATTGTGTAATCTTAAAATTAGATGATGAAAATATTATACTACAGAAGATGATTAATACTACAGAAAATGATTAATAATATATGTTGACTATAAAATAAGACAGAATACACAGGTATCATTTATTGAGAATATTATTTAACCTGTAGTATTATAAATAGTTGATAAAAGTATAATACGTCAGATGATGGCAAAGCATCTTCTGACTTGTTTTGCATACCTAAGGTCTAGTGATCTTTGGGCCACATGGTATGTACTCAATGAAATGAATAAGGAGCTAATTTAGAATTCCTTTTCTGGAACCATTAAAATATGCTCTCTCTCATCCATGAAGCAGGTTTAAGTTTCCTCCAGTCCTCATGTTAAGCTGCTGAGCTATGTGATAAGTTAGTATCCTCTAGGTAGCACACGATGAAACTAAACACTTAATGCTCATTGTCAGTCTCCTCCTAAGATGAAAACGGTCAAGCATAACAGCATCAAATGGATCATTATTTTCCTGAAGAGATTCTGAGAGGTGTTTTGGGTGAAAGATCATTTTCATTGCCATTTGCCACTTCATAGTTCTACCATTTGTATTGCAATACAAAAACCATCTCCTCTTAAGCTGATGGTAACCAAACTCAGGTTATTCCAGGGGTAGGGAGTGGAATTCAGAGGACAAAGAGGCTGTGCAAGCTATGGTATATTGAATGATGTACCCCAACACAAGACATGTTCCCAATCTTCATCCACACTTCTTTAGGTGTGAACCCATTTGTAAATAGCACCCTTTGAAGATGTATTATCAATGAAGGTGTGGAATCACTTGTGAATAGGAACTTTTAAAATCTTACTTAGGTATAGCTAAATTAAATCAGGTGGGCCTTAATCCATATTACTAGAGGCCTTGCAAGCCAGAAGATGTAGAAACCAGGAACCATAAGAAGTCAGAAAAGATCACAGGAAGAAGCCAAAAGTCAGCAGAAACTGCAACAGACACAAGCAGAAAGAGAGCACCTTGTGAGGGGAGGCAGAGATGCAAGCCAAGGAACCCACAGGTTACAGCAAGCCCATGCCAGAATGTTATAGACTTCAGGGTGAAAGCCTGGCCCTGATGAAGCCTTGAGTTTGGACTTCTGGCTTCTGAAACCATGAGACAACAAATTCTATTGTTAAGCCAACCAGTGCATTGTATTTGTATTACAGCCCTGGCAAACCGAGACACAGGCTTACACCCGTTTTCAGTCAATAAAAAGGCAGACATTGTGAACCCCATCTTCTTTGCTGTTAGATACAAATAAGTGAGGGATTCAACACTTTTCTAGTTCAGCAGTGTAAACTCATCTTTATATGCAAACGTATTCACGTTAGGCAGCCTGCAAGTGTTCTTGCTTGTCCACCTGATGCGGTTAATTCCATTTTTGTGCTTGTCCACCTGACGGTATTAATTCCATTTTTGTAGGGTTTGATGTCAAAGTATCATTTTGAATACAAAAGCTAACTATCCCAGATGAAGAAACAAGTAGCCAGATGGTATAGCTAACTTTGGGTGTGTAAGTAAATTCCTAGTAAGTGGGGTGTACCGACTATTCATTGGCATAACGCCCCACCAGGGGGATTTGCTATGCTACTTGGTAATGATAGAGTTTGACAGGTGGGAAAAAGAAAAGATCAGGAACTAAAAGAAAATCATAGCTAGAATACATTTATCACATGTTAAGTTATTTCCCTACAAAGGCAGGGAGGGACCACACAGTAAGAAGGTAAAAGGAAGTATCACAGCCACGTCAAGGACAGGAAAGTGCAAAGTTAATTTTGCATCCTGGTGTTGCAGCAATGAAAAACCATCCTCTTTTTAGGGGTCTATGATGACCCTTGAATATTATCCTATTACATCCAGCCAGAAGGCACACTTTCAGATCCATGCATACCTAGGCCTGTATCACAAACAGATCACAAACTTGCAGAATTGGTAACCACCTAACCTAAAGGAAGAAGTCAAACACAAGGTCTGTTTGTTATTTTGCATTATTTGGAAAAGAATTCTGAAAGATGCTCCTCTGGGACCTGGGAATAGACTTTCCAGCACACTCAGAAACCCCATCCAAAGTGCCAAAACAAATGTTCCCATTCCTCTGATGACAGTGCGCGCGTGCTAGCACCTTCTCAGAGAGCGATAACTACTGTGGGTACAAAATCAATAACCCACTGGCCTCACACTCACGCTTCCTGAGTAGTTGTCGGCACCCACCAAAGCTGGAAATAAAAGCTCAACTTTCTAACACTAATTGCTGTTATTGAACTACTTGACTGCCTCCCCTTTTTGTCTACTTATCCAACCAACTATGTATCCACTGACTTCATTAGGAATGCTCACTAACTGGACACCGGAGTTATTCAAACATGGATAAATAAAACATAGTTCCTAACCTCTCACAGTTTACACCCTTTTATAGTCTGTGAGAGGAGAAAATTAGTATTAATTGTCACACTTTTTGATGATAGAGGTAGGTAAAGACATACATGGCATTTCCCAGCACAGGCCCCCAGCTTAGCAGAAAGAACCACTAAGCCAAAATGGGACACCCCAAATAACAAGCAGGAGAAGCGTATATTAAAGCAAGATGGAGAAAGTAGAGCAGGCAGGACAGAGACAAAGTTTTCTTGTATGAAATATAAACTTCTTAAGAGACATTTATTAGAAATTGACCAAAAGCACATCCATTTTCTTGATGTTTAAGCTGCAGATAGAAGAAAACACGTTTTCAGAATGTAGAGAAAAAAATGCAACGTCACTTCATCCAACTGACACTTGAGCTAGTGTCAAATCATGGAGCCATTGCAGGCCCATGTTAGACCCTATGGGAAGGGAAGGGGACTGTATTAGGGTTCTCCAGAGACACAGAACCAACAGGATACATCTGCATATAAATGTAAGTATTAAGAGATTTATTATGGGAGCTGGCTCACGCGACTGTGGGTTTTGGCAAGTCCAAACTCTGTTAAGCAGCCTACAAGTTGGAAACTCCAGGGAAGGTGATGTCGAATTCCCTAAGAGAAGCAGGCTGGCTGAAGAAGAGATGGAAATTCTTCTTTCTGACTCCTGAAATCCTCAGTTCTGACTTTAAGGTCTCCAACAGATTGGATGAAGAAACTCCCCCGTTGCTGAGGACCATTGCTTGTGTATCTTGTGGATGCAATCAGCTGTTGATGCAATAAACTGGACATAGATGCAAGTCTATCTATTAAAACCCTCACAGTAACAATCAGGAGCTTGCTTGACCAGACAACTAGACACCATAACCCAGCTAAGTGGACACACGTATCTAACCAATCACAGGGGTATACAAAAATATAAGTGGTAGTCTCTACCTTTAAGAATCTTCTGCTTGGTTGAGGAGGCAAAGTATCAGCATATAAAACATTGATTAACTATGCAATCTAGTCTATGCTATATGATGAATAACTGATATAAATAATAAATTCATAGGAATGGATAGAAAGAAGCTGCTGGGACGAGGTTAAGTTTCCCAGAGAAAATTGGATTTGGAAAGAAAGAAGAGAAATCCATGCAGACAGTGAAAACACAGATGGGATCACATCACACACACTCTCCCTCTATAATCATTAGTGGCTCCCCAGACTCAGACATTGTCTCACTCTTTGTGCTTCCACAGGACCAGGACGTTCCTTTCCAAAATACTTGATACCTCTGGAGGTGGAAGGTGGCTTCTTTTCATTTCCATGTCTCAGGTGCCCAGCAGAGAGCCTGCTGCTGGGAGGGGCACAATAAACTCACCTCAAACACATATGGTATCATTTAGAAGCCTTGAGCACCAATGAACTATTAATCATATAAAAGCAAGAAGGAAAATAAACAACCGTTCAAATGGGAAGGCTGTTGTTGAGCATCCAAGCAAAATGTCACAAAAGACCCCCTATAGTTAAATAACAAGAAGCCGTCACTGCTATTTTATTATGGAACAGAAGTTGACCAGCTTTCCTCCCCATTCTCTTTGCCCATGTTTTTCTTCCCTGCATAAATTGTAAGTCAATCTTGCCAGTGCATCTAAGCGATCTGCTGATGGTAAATCCTTCCATCCCTCTATTTTCTATCTGTCCCCTTCTCAAGCTATGCCTGCCTCCCCTGGAAGCATGGCTGTGAAGCATGTTTTATAATAATGTATCAAGCTCCTAGAGTAGGTCTGTTTTCTAGCATCAGCACAAAGGAGAAACAATAGCAGTTTACAGGGAATGAAGCAGTATGTTAGAAGAAAAATCAATGTTCTGAATCTCAGGAAACAGACTGAACTAAATGCTTGAGGAGTGGGGGCAGAAAATGGGAAAGAGGGAGAGAGAAAGGGAGAGGTAGAGACTGGGTTTCAGGAGCCGAAAGGGCCTGGGTAAGTCTGGGGTGCCACTGAGGAAGGCAGTGGAGCTCAGACTGGAGGGATTCCTGCTCCCCTTTTCATGGTGACGCTGCTGTAAGGATTCCACCTGTCCGCAAGTGCAGGAAAGCCCACATTATACCCAGCTTGCAGCGTTTCTTAAAATCCAAGCCATAGAACTGCTTGAAGGATACGTGGAATGCTCTGTGCCCCTTTTGCAACTTCCTGGGAGTCTGCACTTCTTTCAAAATAAAACGTTAAAAGATAAGACTCCAGCAGAGTCACCAAATATGAAAAATGGGACTAACTGCATGAGAGTTGCCCCTCTATGCCTCAAATCACCCAAACAGCAGAATAGAGGCTGCAGGAACAGAGCTCTATCCATGCACTCCAGGATTTAAGATGACGTGCATCTAAGCATAAAGGTTTTGCCTAAAACCAAACCGAGCAGGAAGGCTCCCCAGCAGAGTGAAGCCCTGGAGAACCCTGGGCTTCCTGCTGCCTCTCACCAACCCTCGGTGAGGGATTGCAGCTCCAAAGGCTGTGCTGCTGGATTTTGCTTTTTTCCCACTGATTCCAACAGTGGCTAGAAATTACAGAGGTGAATGTTCTTGGCCCTCCTCTCTTGGAGGACTGCACCATTTTAGCCCACCTGAGAGAGTAGAGACTGTTCACAGAGCTTACAGCACAAAATTGGTACTGGAGCTGAGATGTATGAAGCCCCCTTGCTTTAAGCCCTGAGTGTTTACACAAGTCTGTTTTACGTGAATGTGATAGAAAACTGTTCTGGGATGGATTCATATGCTGCAGCCCTTAGTATGCAATGCAGCTGCGGCTGGCTGCCTTCCAAGAGGCTCTCCCCACCACTGCAGGACTTACACTGAGTTGATTTAGAGAAGCCTGATTTCCACAGCACACAGGTCCCAAGGGGGTGGGGGCAGCCAGGGGCAGTTTGCAGGGCATCCTGGATTCACTCACCATAACTACTGAGTTCCCTTTGGCTGAAGCAATAGATAGTGACAGAACAGAGAGAAAGGGGTAGCACAGAGGCTAAGGGGAAAAAAGCTCAAAATGAAGATATCTTAAATTTCATGATGCAGATTTTACTTCTGACCTCAAACTCATTTGCCACTATACAGTGAAGAATCTAGTGAAGACATTTGTCTCTGCCACTGAAGCTCTGAAATACTGACTCTCATTTAATTTTCAGTTCTATTGTTTCAGAAGATCCAAATGCAGACGATTCAATTATAGATGTTAAAAATTATCTGAGGCAAGTGTCCAAAAGGAAAGGCTTCCCCCGCCACCCCCAATCGGTCTTCATACTATATGAGAGCTACCTTAAAAATGCAACCCACCATCTTTGATTTGTGTAGGTGATTCTGAAGCATTTGCAGCATAAGTGAGCCCAAGAATTAAGAAAGTAATTCTTCAAACAAGTGGTTCTCCACCAGGGGCAAATTTGTCTTCCACAGAACATTTGACAAGGGCTACAGACATTTTCAGTAGTTACAGCTTTGGGGGTGGAGGTGCTATTGGCATCTTATAAGCAAAAGCCAAAATGCTGCTAAACATCCTACAACACACCAAACAGCCCCATAACAAAGAATTAACTGGCCCAAACTGCCAAGAGTGGTGAGGATGAGGAGCCCTGTTTAAAAGTTCTCAATGAACATTACTACAAATAATCTTCATTACTATTCAGCACATAATTATTGAGATTTTAAGGTCATCTTAAGATGTTATCCCAGATCTTAAGGTTAGAAATACTGACTTCACAAATTCTAGTAGAGGGATAACAGAGGTACATAAAAAAATATAAGGTAACAACAGTGGGTTGAGTGTCTGAGTGGAAATACATATAAATAGAAGGAAGGCTATGAGTTTGTGAAGCGGGGATTGGGGGCTGGGAAACAACTGATACCACTTCCCCAAAACCGCAGGTTCACTCTCAAAAGCATCACACTCAAATGTGGAACTGAAATAATTGCTAAGAAAGATCACCAACCCCGTAAGCATGTTTAAAACAATCTCTTTTTCTGCTTCTATACACACGTACATGTGCACACGTCACACACACACACACACACACACACACACATCTTTAAAGAGAAGAGACTTGCTGTTTTCTTTATGACTTTGTTCTTTTATAAGAATATTTTCCTAACAATAATGTTCCTACTGTACGATATGCTTTCATTCTTTGTTTTCTTCTCCTGTCCTTAGTTTATTCTTCCTATTTATGCTTTTTAAATGTTGATAAACATGCAGTGAAGTTCTAACTCACTAAGCAATACATATTGAGCCTCTCTTATCCTCTTTTCTCCAAAAGCAACTTACATTTATTCACAATTTTAAGGATGCACTTTGCTCTATCTCGGTTGGTTGGCCTCTCTTTTTTTGATGCTATGATGTAAGCATGTTGCAGGAATAATCGTCTTCTGCATATACTCCTGCTCCTATATCATAAACTGACAGAAATCCTGGATTGGAAGAATGTTGGGAGAATATAACAATGCTTATGAAGGACTAAAATGAGCATAAGAGAAAAGGGCTTTCCCTCCAGGAAAATCAGTGAGAAGATCAAAGGATTTTTGATCATACGTAAAGTGCCTCTGCATTAGATTTGCAAGGCTGAAATTGCCTTGTGATCATTTCCATGGCAAATTTCATAGACAATTACACATCCTCCAGGTCACAATGTGGGTGATAAAACTGTCTGGAACAATATCATTGACAAATGTGAGCTCAGAGTGAGGCTGAAATTGAAATCAGTTATGAAACAGTTTGCCCAGGTGCCATATGCCTGCACACAAAACCAGACAATATTCTGGGCAAACTCACAAGCCAAAGAATTAACATATGTATTTGAGCCTCTACTTTGTCAATTTTGCTCTGTACGATAGTAGGCAGCGTGTTTATATATTTTTTGTCTTGCTTTTTGTTTTGAAGCCTGAGTTTTAATTTTGACTGTGACATCTTCTAGTCCTGGGACCCGGGCAAGTTAATATAACCTCTCTGAGATTGTAGTTATCCAGCTATAAAATAGTTGTCCAGCTATAAAATGACTTTGTGAATACCTTTCTCTTAAGATTGTTGTTTATTGTATCAATTTGGGTCTGGTGGGGAAAACAGAGACCATGCCAGTTATTTTAACTGAGAGGAATTAATATAGGAAATTAATTAGGCAGCTGTTAGAGACCTCTTCCTGCCTCCCTCCCTCTACCCGCCCCCCCACCACCAAAAAAGAGAACACTGAGGAAGCAGCTACCACACGTAGATCTGGGAGAACAAAGAGCAGAGGTTGGCATTATTTTTCTTGGAGGCTGGGAACTGAGACTCAGACTTCTAAGGAATAAGTAACAACTTCTAGGATGCTATAACCTCAGAAGCTTAAGGGACCTGCAGAGCTGAGCCTCAGCTGATTCTGGGAGTTGCAGTAAAGAACTGGACACCGGAACCTATTGCCCTCTCAGGGTGGTGGCTCATAGCTGGGTGGCACGCGCAGGGGACAGAGAGTAAGTAAGAAGGAATAAGCTCCTTCTCTCTTTCCAGCCTCATCTCTCTCTGGCATCTCTGCTGACACATTACAAAACAGACATGTGATTGCAGACAGCCCAGTATCACAAAGTAGAGAGCATAAGGCTGAGTTTGGCGCTGAGAAACAATAGCTTTAATGTATGTCACATGCCTTCATTCATTATGAATACTCATGGCATGCTTCCTGTGTATGACCATGAGACTCTGTGTTAGGTCCAAGGAAGTCTGGAGAATGAAGTGGAAAACTTTTACAAAGCGCACAGCTCAGTAGCTCACACAGCGTAGACCCTCAGTTAAAATTAGCTCTGCCCTCACAAACCCAGTGGGAAACATAAAGGAAAAGGAAATGCAAAACCAAACCAAACAAAAACCCAGCTCCTGTCTTTAAGGAGTTTTATGTTTAGATTAAGTGTTATGGGAGAAGTCAAATAGCAAAATACAAAGTAATGCATGTTTGCACGCTGTAAAAAGCACTTCAGAAAGAAACTCTTTTAAGAATCCAGAGAAGCAAAACAATACTGGGGACTATTAGGGAAGTCTCATAAAGAAGATGGGAATTGAGCGAAACCCTAATATTTAGGCAAAAGGGTAAGACCATTTGAAATGAGAGAAAATGTATGAGCAGATCAAGCATGGTGGGAATTTGCTGCATGTGCATGTGTCCATTCCAGGCTCAAAGAAGAAGGATGGATTTATGATGTAGAATTTGGAACGTGGGGATGGGAGAACATTTCTGGATTTTTTCTGAGGCATAGAGGAACCACTAGAGTCTTTTGAATGAGCAGAAGAATGCTTCAAAATGTTTAATTTTTGTAGTTCGTATCATCCTAACACAATACCTGGCAGATAGTGAATCTTTGTTTAAAAAAAATTATATATATATATATATAACATGGGATAAGATGGGATGGGATGAGATGGGGAAGGTCTTGACTTTGAAAATTTGGATATATCTTCTGCTTTTAATTATAATAATAATAAAGAAAGAAATTTATGAAATGTTTTGTGCAATCAATGAGCAATGTTACGACCAAAAACTTAGGAGCTAAAATAATTCAAACAATAATGAGAATTTTAACAACCAGAGATAGAACCCACAGACCCACCCAGCCAAGCCTCTGTGATTATTTCACAGGTGAGAAACTACCATCAGAGGGACCAATGCTTTCTTTGGAGAGACTGGGAGGGGCTGGGGAAAATGTCATGGGCTTATACGAAAAAGAAAAAAATTTGTTGGGCCAGTATGTTTTTGAATCATGTTTTCATTTGCACAGCAAAAAAAATTGGCACAAATTTTGAATATGAGTTTGATGTGTATACAATGTACTCCAGCTAATCTGTTGTTTTCTTCTTGGCAGATCCATTGCAAGATTTTGGCTTTTCTGCTGACCAGTGTTCCAAGCAATTAAAACCAAATCTTAACGTTAGATTTGGACTCATTCTGAGTAAGTAAAAATTGTTAGTGTGAAATAAAACTTTGCAGAGACCCTCCATGTGCCACATACCCAATGAGTTATATTAATCATGGCAGCTAAACTACTGTTCTCTGCCATGCTTGAAATTAACTGTATTTCCATTTTTTGTTTCCATTTCTCTTTCTGGGTAATATCCAGAGAGAGAAGAGAACTCTCATTTAATGCTGAGCTGTTGTACTGAAAAGACTCCAGGCACTCATTTGGACGATATAAACACCTGGAATTGGTATACCCAGAAAAAAAAAAAAAATCGAGCCTGCATATTGATGTTTATCGGGAGAGATCTTTTGGTTACTTATCTCAGCAATAAACAAACCTGCCACCAGCAGCATGGTTTGTCATTTGTGTTATTTTTTTTCCCCCAAATAGCTAATAGAAGCTCTTATACCTGGACACAACAAAGAAGGAGTGTAATACCTTCTCACCCTTCCCCAATCAGTGAGCTAGAACACCCAATGGTTTAATTTGAATGTGATTGTGCCGTTACAGTTAGTCAATGTATTTGTTACAGCTGCTAGAGCATCTTCTTTTTTAAAACAGTATTATCTAAGCCAGAGCAGAAGGATCTAATAAACTTGCATGTGGCATCATTCCAAAGAAATGGAGGGAACATTCCCAGAGGCCAAGAACTCTTATGCATCTTTGCATTTCCAGAACCTTGCCCAACATCTGACTCTACCTGCACCTCATTAAATGTTTGGCGGAGAGAAAGTGAGGGATAAAAGAGGAATGACGGGAGGAATAGGAGAAAGATAAAAAGGAGAAACAGAGGAAAAGGCAGAGAGAATTGGAAGCCACCACTGCAGAATTTCCACCATAAACTAACCACAGTAGACTCTCTGCTTAGCAATGGTCCACACAGTTGACCACATCCCACTGCTATCATGTGGGATATGGGGCTAAGGAATTCCAGAAGCCACAGAAGCAGGCCCTGCCCTAAGAGGCCAATGCATCAGGATAGGGGAGTGCAGTAAATTAATGATCTTGCCCCAAAGAGATGAAACTGAGGTCCTGTTTTATTCCCAGGGCTGTGAACACAATCTCCTGTAGTCTTGCCTCAATGCTGCATTACCAAGAATAGAAGATAACTTTTTCCCCAGACTTCTGGAAATGAAAGATCCTTTAGTTCCTGTCACTGTTAGTCTGAGTGCATTTTAACATGCAGCTGAACCCATGATGCTAGTAAAGCTGGTCCCTTTCCCTTTAGGAGAGAACATCAAAGAGCTGTTTCTTGACATGGACCTCATCAGTAAAGGATCATCTATTTTCAGTTACTCCTATCCCATCTGCGAAGGGGACCTACCCAAGTTTACTTTCTGTGGAAGAAGGAAAGGGGGTAAGCTGTCTGTCTTGCTAACCGCTTGCTGGGGCCCAAAGAGAGATGAATCAGAATTTGGACCTGGGGTAAGACACACAGGTAGAGTCCCGGTTCTTTTGGACAAAATTAGCCAAACTTACTGTGAAATTAAATTAAATCTGTTAACTTTGAAAATGATAAGGCCTAGCCCACTGGGCCTGCCCTACAGGTCTGTCGCAAATACTAAATGAAATGATGCATCTGAAGTGCTTTGCCCGCGGCAAATGGTTACTGTTAGTTGTGGTGTCTGATTAAAGGGACTGGCAACAGAAAGAACCAAAAATCCACAAAGATTCAAAGGTTTTCCAGGTTTCTCCTCAGAGATCTCTTTAGTGGTGGGATCTCCTTGATATGATGATGGACTCTGGAATGAAAAAAATTAAGCTCACTAAATGTCACTGTCTCACTGTGTTCTTTCCCATTTGGGTCATCAATTAATAATGGCATCAGATAACTAGATGCAAAGTATAGAGGTAGAGTGTTCCTTATACTTTATCTCTGCCCTCCAGTACACTAATACCATGTCCTCCTGCCATACAGATCCCCAAAGAGCACAGACAACCTGCCTCAGCCTATCCCTCCTTCTCCTCCTCCACTTGGCTACCATTTTGACCAAGGTCCTGGGCTCCTTTTGTTCATTGAACAAAAACTCGAATCTGTTTTGGGATTGTCCTCTGGCTGCTCCCTCCTTCCCAAGGTTTTCTTCCTATTTCCATTGACCATAGCTCAAACCCTCACTCCACCCCAGATGCCAGAAACACCCCTTTATCCATTTCTCCCATTCAAGGAAGCTGGGGTTTTAAACAGTAGTTAGCATTGCTTGTGAAATCACCCGATTATCTTTCAAAAAAAAAGATCTGGAAGAAATGGAGGTGCTTCTCCACACTGAGGAATGCAGACAAAGGAAATTTGTCTGTGCAAGAAAAGAAAGCAGGGAATTCAAGAGAGGATAGGACAGCTGGAAGAGAAAGGCTTTTCCAAAAGTTGAGCGACTCAGTCAGGTTGAGTGGAGATTTAGAGACACTATTGTGATTTAGAGACAATTGGCCTCAGCCCAACTCTCTCTCCTCACCTTCCTCTCTGTGCCCCTGAGAGTGTGGTAGGGTCACTCTACTTTCACACTCACCTAGTGGGATGATAATCATTTATTTCCCATTTTCATCCCCACTCAACTATGAGCTTCTTGAGGGTGGGCTGGTGCCATCTTCATTTTCTCCTTTCTGCCAGTATTTTGAACGTGTCGATGCACAGGGAATGCTAAATACAGATGCACAGGCAAAGTCAAATAGCTAACATGTTTTAAGCATTCGTGCCAGACCCTATTCTAAGAGCTTTACCATCCTGACAACCACTTGCTTCCCACTATTTTTCGTACTCCAACTTCATAGGTTTGGAAATTGAAGCATGGAGAATTTAAGATACTTGTATCAAGTCACAGAGCTGGTGAGACACCTGGGGTTCAGACCCAGGCAGTTTGGCTCCAGAACCTGTACTCTTAGCTCCTAATGAGTGATTGAATAGAAGAACACAACGCGTAAAGTATGAATGTGCCTTGTGGCTAGGACTTTATTGAAAAGTATCATTTATGAATTCTTTCTGGTCATGATCTGACTTTGTTTCAGATTTAAACAGTTTATTTTCTCCTTAGCTAACCCACTAAAGAATTATTAGTCACCTTTCCTTGTTGAACTTACTGGAAATATTTCTGATTAATCAAGTTTATCCATGCATTTCCTTAGCATGGGTAACTATTTCTTGGTTGGAGCCAGTTTAAGCTTTTCTACCTGCCCTCAGTCATACCTGTCCCTAGCTCTTCACACCTCAGTCAGCCAATCTTTCCTTCCTTCCTTCCTTCATTCATTCCTTCCTTCATTGACTCATTCATTTAGCAATGACTAAGTCTTTGCTCTATGCCAGCATTTTTGGGAGCCTGGTGATGAATCAAGAGTGGTTTCTGCTCTCAAAGAAGTTATGATCTACTAAAGAACATTAGAGACTCACAAAATAATTAGTACCACTTGCTGTGTATGGTGTAGGCATAAAGAAGGTACAAACAAAATGCCAAGGAAATTTGAGAGGGGGGCTCATACTCAGCACAGGTTCACCTGGTGGATCATGGACAACCTGAGAAAGGCAAAGAATTACTTCCCTCTATGTCTTAAGGTTATATGGACCCTCTTGCAGGCTTTTAAGCATTTTTTGCATAATAACCATGGCATTCTGCAAGCATTCCTGATTTCATAGGATGTTTTGGAAGAATGTGAATTATGTTGAGTTGATAACTAAACAGTAACCACCCAAAAGAGATTGACAACTTACAGGTTGTCACCTATGGCCAGCCTCTGCGGTCCTATCTCCTGCTTTTGCTTATCATTCCAAAATCTCCCCAACCAAGAGTTCTTGAACCCAAATGTGAGAATAGGCACACCTAAAAGTACTACCAGCTTAGCAGGAAAGTTCATTTACTGGTTGTCCTTCTATTCCTACTTCCTTCTGTTTCCTGGGTCCAGTCTCCATCCTTGCTTCCTGGACCATGGAATTGGTTTCTTGGTTCCCTATCTAATCCCCTGGCTGCCTGATAATGATGTCACTCCCCATCCCAAAAGATTTCAAGAATTCCAATTTCCACAGAATAAAGTTCAAACTTGCTAACAACCACGATTCATCATATATTTGTCTTTAGTCTACTTTTCCAGCCACAGCTTGCCCACAGCCTTTACTTGAGCCTCATCAGACCATTTGCCACTTTCTGAACACTCCCTGTGTTTTAACACACATGGAATTGTTCCTGTGCTCCCCCAACCCCCGCCTCTAATGCCCATTCCCCATTTGTCTTCCATCAGGACTTAACTCATAAGTGCCATTCCTCTTAGCAGCCTACCTGCAACCCCAGTCAAATAACTTGCCACCTCTGAGTACTCCTGTAGCCTTATCTTTCTACTTCGGGTATATCCCTTACCTCAGCCCTAATTGCATTATATCCTTAGACACTATGCATGTGTGTCTCCCCCATTAAGCTGTCAACTCCTTGCAACCAGGAATAGTCCTTGTTCATCTCTGCCTCTGGCAAAGAACGCCGGGCATAGGGTAAAGGCACAATAAACATTTACTGAATTGAATTTGTATATGGACAATAATGGCTCTAGTATACCAGCCCACATCAAAAGTGATTATCGATGGATGTTATGCACAGCACAGAGACAAAAATGCATCAAATCCTAGCAAATGGCAAACTCTCATGGCCCTCCAAGCTTAAGAAAACCTTACAATTTTTTCCTATTTGTGTGATTTCAATAGAATTTTTAAAACAGAAGAGATATTCTTGCCCCACTACCACGTGAGGTGTCCAATTCAGTTTAGCAGCTCGAAAGACTGTTGCATACCTTATCTGCAGGCTGAACAACCTTGCATGCATTCATTTGCTTTATTGCTGTGGAGATAATAACTGCATAGGCAGGCTGAGAAGCTGGCTTTTGGGGAATTGCCAGGAAATTTCATCTTGTATAAAACGATCTGAAGAGTGATACACAAATGCTGCATGAACAAGTAATTATATAAATTTTAGAAGCCACAGAAACTAAAATCCTAAATTCAGAGGTTTCTTGGATTATTAAAAATTTTTTTTTCAACCACCCGCAAAACTGCTGCAGGAATGATTCTATACCCTAGATATGATTAATACTAAGACCATAGCAGGGGGAAGGGGGTGACAGCAAGGAGAGCTGTAGTCAATTCACAAGCAAGCACAAGCTGCTGTTTACATATTAAGCACAAACCCGAGTCCCTCTGGAGCTTGCAGGTCCTTCTTAGCAGAGGCGTGGGAGAACTCGATTTTCACTGTGGAGGCCCATTATGGTGTCAGCTGCAGTTGAACTGCTTGATATAATTTCCATGGTGTTAGTATATGCATCACCCTGCTACTCGAACCCTGCTGCCTGTTCTCCAAGCAAAGAAGAATCTACAAGATAGGTCAGGCTTAGTGAGACAATGTGTATACAGTTTTTTTGTTGTTGTTTTTTTTACATGGGCAGGCACCGGGACTCGAACCCGGGTCCTCTGGCATGGCAGGCAAGCGTTCTTGCCTGCTGAGCCACCCTGGCCCGCCCTGTGTATACAGTTTTATTTCCTTTTGCTCTGCTTCTTCCTTAGCCAGCTCTCAGGCAAGAAATGCACTGGTTTAGAAGACCAAAGTGATATTATTTGGCCATTATCATTTAAGGTATGATTGACAATCTGGGAGAAATAGGTGGTGTGCCCAACAACAGGGGATGGACAAAGTTGATTATTGTTGACCCAAACAAAGGCACAATGGGCTGTAATTTTAAATGACATTGTGGGAGATTATTGGGTTATATGGTAACGCATTCACATTAGAATGTGGTTAAGTGACAGGGAGAGCACATAATAAAGGAATACTCACTCTTGGGTCCTGTTTTTGTTAAAATATGCACTTGAATATACCGAAAACAGCTCTGGAAAAGTATACATCTATGTGTGAATAGTGGTTGTCTCCTAATGGTGGGCCTGTAGGTCTTTATTTTTGTCATTTTTTAAAAAAATCTCTATTGCTTTTATAGCAAATTGACAAAGTTTTCTTTTTTAATGTTGTAGGAAAGAACAGAGAGGGTGAATTCTCTTCCTCCATAGAATAAATCTAAAAGTTTTCAAAGACAATCATAGCCTAAGAGTCAATGAGATTTTGAGCGAAACAGGAAGTTCTGAATCAAAGAGCTTGTAGAATGTCAAGGAGTCATCTGACACCTCCTCTCTATATTTTCCCTGGAATACCCACAGTCCCCTTTATCAGGGAGCCAAAATAAGGCACTGTTTCACTCTCTACATTGTTAATGCTGCTTGAGTTCCTTTCCTTCCTCTAGTAACAGATGGGTCACATACCTGGCTTCTTAGAAAATATGCTGCAAGCACTGGCTATGGCAAGTCCCTCCTGGTCCCCCCACTATCTGAAGGATGTTGCAGCAGGGGTAAAGAAGCTAGACTTACCCTCAGGGCTGCTTTACCAACTCCAGGCAGTGTCAATTCTAGCAAGAATCTCAAGGATTGTAACAGCAGCTCAGCTGGAAGCCAGGACACTGCTCACTCCCTCCTCAGTCTGTCCTGCATCCCAGGTTTTCCTATGAGCTCCACCTGAGGAGGGTTTTCACTGTTATTTTGTTCTGCTCTGTTTTCTTGACGTACTCTAAAGTCAGCCTCTAGAGTTCTCATTTCCTTTCCCTTGGGTGAACTTCTGCCAAGAATGGGTGACAATGACGATATCCACTCCCTTCAGGGGCTACCTGACTTCTATCGACAGAGATGCAGATGGCCCTATGGCCCCAACAAGACTCTCCTACATTAATCTGACACCAGAGCTTTTCCCCAAGCCTGGGTTGTACAGCTTTAGCAAACAGTGGAGACTCCCACGCCCCTTCTAGCTTGGCATTGAGTCAAGTTCAACCCAGTCCCTTTCAGTCTCTTCTGATTTATGAAGGTTCAACACATCTTGATGTCCAGTCTCAGCAGGGTTCACTTTGTTCAACAAGTTTCCAGAATGTCCCATCCCAGGAAGAGGAGAGTGAAAAGTTAAATAGAGTTAAAAGTTGATTGCCATACCTACTGTTGAACATGAAACTAAAACGTCAGTCTGGGACAAAGGAACAAGCTCCTCCATTATGCATTCCACCCAAATAAAAAAATGAGGAGAAAGTCCTCCAAAGAACAGGGTGGTTCGTGTTTCAGTTATTTAGAATATTCTGTATAGGTCTATATAGAAATGGAATTCTCAATTGGAAATGTGGATAAAGACCCAGACTAAGGTTTTAAGGTAAATAGAATGAACATATGATTTTCACTCTTGGTGACAAGAGACATGTCAATCATGCAACCTGGCTCTGGTCAAACCAAAAAAAATTGGTCCATCCAGGCAAAGTGGCACTGGTGTCACAGCACTGAGGCTGTAACTGACATTTATATTATATTTGATACTTCTGAATCAAATTACCACCACTTGGTGATTTACACATCAGACATTTATTTTCTCACAGTCCCAGAATTCCAAAATCAAGGTGTCAGCAGAACCATTCTCCCTCTGAAGGCTCTGGGGAGAATCCATCCTTGCCGCTTCCTATGCTCTAGTAGCGCCAGCAATCCTTGGCATTCCTTGGCTTCCAAGTTCATCACTCCAATCTCTGCCTCCATCATCACACGGCATTCTTCCTGTGCATCTATATGTCTCTGTGTCTAGATTTCCCTCTTCTTATAAGATCACCAGCCATTGGATTAAGTCCTTGCCTAATCCAGCTTGCCCTCACCTTAACTTGATCACATCTGTAAAGACCCTAATTCCAAATTAGGTAGGAGTGTTAGGACTTAAACCTTAAATTTTGACAGACATAATTCAAGTCGCAAAAGCATTAAAGAATAACTTACTTATTGTTTAATGGATTGACTTACGGATATCAACTGTACCCAACCTATTGCCAAATCCAACTGAAATTAAAATAAAGGCTTGGGGGAGTTAAATGAATAAATGCATGTGTGTTTGTATGTGTATGTGAGTATGTGTGCGTATGCTGAAAATGTATGATCATAAATTAGTAGACCTGTAGGTCAAGGGTTTTTCTTGGACTTTGGCCGCTGGGATTGACATGATCCAACACAATGAAAAGCTGAGAGAGCTTAATGATGTCGTACTTGGTATCAGAATTACCAAGAGATCTAGAAGACAGTTCTCATACCAGAGGGAAAACTCACAAGAACTGCTGGCTCACAGTGCATCCATTCCTGTTCATGGGAGCTAACCACTTTCTAGTCCAAGCAAAATTTATTATGAAAAACCTAGGACAAATAAAGATATACCTCACCTCATGAAATAGGTAAGCTACAGAAAAAATTAGGAGTGCAGAGAGCTTCCAATTAAAAGAAATACTACAGTGACATCTCTTGCAAACTGAAGAATTGCTCTTTGCTTTTTATGTAGTGTCAATCTGAACTTTCCTACTTTATGTGTTTATTCAAAGTAAGGAATACATCATTCCTAGATGAATTTCAATAGACAGCAAGAGAATTTCCCTGCAAAGGGTATCTAGGCCAATAGTAGCCCTATCTGCTGGGACCAACTAACTGATTTTACATTTAAAGGGCACTCATAGTAGCTACCTGTGCTCATTTCCTTTTCGTTTGCTAAGGTGTTTCTCTTCTGGTCCCAGTTCATACTGAACTTGTGGACCTGTTATCCTTGTGGTATCATCAATAGCAAAGACTTCTCAATCTCACTATGTGTGACTGTCCAAAATTTAGTCTTAATAGTTCTGCCTAGATGGTAATACAGAGTTCATCAGCTGGTTTCCTATTGCCCTAGCTATTTCCATTTTTAAATTTGGGAGGAGCAATTGGAATGCAATCTGTTCATTCCTAGATTGGTAAAAATTCCCATAAAAGCTTTCTGCCATATGCTTTATTTCCTATGCCGCTGTATTAAAAGATAGAGTAGGAGTCATCTTCTGGGAAAATGCTCTCTTGAAGAGATTACACCATTCATCAAGGCTAACTACCTGACAAACTCTATAAGATGCCCACAGCCAGGACACCATAGGTATAGAACTTACTATTTAGTTATTTCGTGTTCACTGTACAAAAATTAACAAATGCAAGGCCCATTGACTTCTGCTATAACATAAAAGTCCCAAGCAACTCTAATCTGAGGCTTCATTTCTATGAAGCAGCACCTCTGCCCTACCTGTTTGCTCACCCTTGATTTCCAGGGCCATTTTAGACCACCTGCTTCTGCAAACTCCTTGGTTTCTGGCTGTCTGCTTGCTGGCCCCTGCACTTCATTCTCAACCACAGCATGGCTTCCCCTAACAGCAACTTCCAGTCCTGTCCTTCTCCAACCATTGTGAATAGCCCAGAAGACAAAGTGGCTTAGATGGGAACACATTGCTTCTTCCCATACACGGGTCAGTAGACTCGTAGGGAAGTGACTTCTCTTTCACCTGGAAAACAGCAGGTATCCTGCCATCATCATCCTCATTGGCATTTTGTAGCTGCAGGCAACAAGCTACCAGGTCCAATATTATTCTGGAAGAATTCTCTGCTACCTGCCTCATCCTATAGAACTGCTGCTTGGAGAGCAGGTGGTACACACAGATTGTTGCCCCAACCCCATATCCACACCTACACCCAGAGTTTCCAATTCCATACATCTGCAGTGGAGCCTGAGAATGTGCATTTCTTACAAGTTTCAAAGTGAGACTGATGTTGTTGCTCCAGGGACCACATTTTGAGATCCATTAGCATAGTGAATAAGCCCAGGGTTTAAAGCAAGATCTTAGAGACAAACTTTCACTGATACTTAGCAGTTATGTAATTTCAGGCAAGTTGCCTGAACTCTCTGATCGTCAGTTTCTTCTTCTGTACAGTAAGGAAAAAATGAATGAGCTCACAGCATTGTTATAAGGAGAAATAGGATAAAATATACGAACACCTTAGAACAGAGGTTGGCACACAGTAAGCACTCAGTAAGTGATAAGAGGAAGTTACCTCTTGCAACTGATTAGGGATGTCTCATGCAGGGGCTCTGAGCCCCTGAAGTAATCAATCTTAGAGCAGAAGGCTGCATTTTAACTAGGCACCTGGAGAGGCAGCCAAGCCTTTGAGGCTGAGAAGTTTAAGATCTTTTTCCTCAAGGGCAGCAGGACTTTGGTCTAAACTCCTTATACTCCAGTGGTTGACAGTATCCCAGCCCTCTGGCTCCTCTGGGGAGAGAGCACCATTAGCATTCCTCTTGGAATTGGAAATGTGAAGCACCATCTTTAGACTTTCAGCCCTTTCTTTTCTTCATGTTTTATTCTTTCCCTGTATGCTTCAAACAGCTGTGGGTTTCCTGCTGGCGACTGCTGGGTTGCCACTGCTTTGCAAACTCACTGCGAATTAAGGACAAAAACATAGTGGTTTAATTATTGCATTTGCAGAAAACTCCCACTCTTGAAGTGCAAAAAAATATAGAGCTAGAAACAGCAGCCATCCTAGAGAGGCTACCGGCAATGACCAAGCAAAAGAGAAATTTCCTTTTTTTTTTTTTTTTTTTGCTAAACAAAATGAAAAGAGATGTGTTGGCTATTAAGGAACCCTGTATCCCTGAGAGCTTTCTCTCCATCCTCAAATTCAGCCCCATTTGTAAGTGAGCCAACAATGAAACTCTTCATAGATAAAGGTCAGTCCTTTACTTTTGTTGAATCCAGTATATTAAGATTAATAATGACCCAGGACCAAAAAAAAAGCATTTGTTGTTTTCTTAGCCATTACAAGCTCCTTTTATGAATTCTTTGCCAGTTATGAAATTTTATAAATCTTAGTGCAATTTTTCACACACTTTTGTGCAATAATCACTTAAAATCTAATTTAAAAGGCCAACTCCCAGCTCCCCCATAAGTCCCCAAAACTCTGGTACAAAGGATCTCTGCTATTTGCATTTTAGCAAATATAGAGAGTTCAATGTGAGGGGACCCCAGAGGTCCCCAAACTGAAAAATGCTGCCATTTGATATGTCTGCTTTGGCATTTCCTATCACCGCTCTCTCTCCTAGGGCTGCCCCAGATCTCTGGAGTTCAAGTCGATTTCTTCTCTTTTCTTGCCTCACATCATCATCTTCTTTATTTCCATTTCTGGAAATGCAATCAGCCCACCAATTCACAAGTTGTATTTTGAGGGCTATTTTAAAGGTTTGTCCACAGAAATCCAGAAATAAGTTGGGGAGGAAAAAACTTAAATCCTCTTTCCCTTCTTATTGCCAGAAGTTATATATCTCTCAGAAGGAAACTGGGAAGGAAAAACGAGCAGATCTTGCCAGGGAATGAAATAAAAGAAAAAAAAAAGTCATTTCACCTTCTAGGTCTCATTCCTCATCAGTAAATTTTGAGAGTTGAACTTAATAATTTGCACTTTTCAGTGCAGGAACCGCTAGCCACATGTGGCTATTGACACTTAAAATGAATTGTACTATAGCTGCACAGTTGATTTTGAAGACTTACCAGTATGAAAAAAAAAAAGAATATAAAATTTCATTATTTTTTATGTTGGTCCCATGTAAAAATGATCATCTTTTAAAATTGCGTTAAATAAAATATAGTATTAATATCACATATTTATTTTGCCTTTTACAATGTGCCTACTAGAAAATTTTAAATTATCTGTGTGGCTCACATTAAATATATGTATTTCTGTTGGGCACTGCTGACCTGGAACTACCTTGTCCAATATGATGGCTATCTATATAATTTAAAATTAGAATGAAATCAAATTAAAATTTCAGCCATCACTCACACTAGCCACATATGAAGATTTTTCATAGCCACATGTAGCCACCATATTGGATGGTGCATACATAGAGCATTTCCATCTTTGCAGAATATTCTATTGCACAGAGTTGACCTAGTAGGTTCTATGGAGCTCTAAAAAACTTTTTAACAGTCTGTTCTATATTCATTTGTTAGAAATGTCACTCTCTGGCATAGCACTAAACCCAAATACCTACTCTTCCACTCAAATCCTAGGTAAGTTTGTATCATGGTTCTGAAGGAACTTGTTGGAAGCACAAATCCAAACCAGTGGCCACTCTCAGTCCCTTCTCAGGTCAACCACCTTAGGTCAATCTTAAATACAAGATCCCTGTATTAGTTTCCTGCTGCTGCTATAATAAATTGCCAAAAACTTAGTGCCTAAAAATGACAAATTTATTTTCTTACATTTTGAAGGTCAGAAGTTTAAAACAGGGGTGTCAACAGGGCAGCATTTCTTGAGGGGAGAACCCATTTCCTTGTCTTTCTAAAATATCCTACAGGCTGCTGGCGTTCCTTGGCTCTCATAGCTGCATGACTGCACGCTCAGCTCCATCTTCACATTGTCTTCTCCTCCCTCTTATAAGGGCCCTAGTGGTTTCACTAGGCCATGCAGATGATCCAGCATAATCTCCCTACCTAAGGATCCTTAACTCAATCACATCCGTGAGTCCCTTTTGCCATATAAGGTGAAATTCACAGGTTCTGGGGATTAAGATCTGGACATCGTTGGAAGGGGCCATTGTCCAGCCAACAACCATGCCCGAGTGGAAAAACAACACACCTGGTCTCACCTACACAGAGCATATGAAGAGGCCAAATAGTTGTGCATAATCCAAGGAAAATTCAAACTCCCTATGTTTTCAACTAAAAAGCCCTCAAGGAGGGTGGTGCGATGGTGGCTCAGTGTCAAAATTCTTGCCTGCCATGCCAGAGGCCCGGGTTCAATTCCCGGTGCCTGCCCATGTGGGGGGGAAAAAACCTTCAAGGGAGTCAAAAAATTCTGAGAACATTACAGGTGATACATTGGCTCATGTGGTATCCAAGTTTTTGCATTGAAAGATCCTATCTTTGCTCAGAAAAGGTTTTCCTTGTGGGGCCATGATTACCATCCTTTTCCAGACCTCTAAATCTTCCACCTGCCACAGCCCCGTAACCAGAGGAGAAACTGTTTGGCTAGAAGTCAATGACATGCCCATGTGTTAGAACCATTGTTGGCAGAGAAAGAGAGTAAAATGGCAATGAGTTGAATTCTAGGAATTTCCTCATTGATAGGGAGCCAGTTTACTATTAGGAAAGAGAAAACAGTAAAGGTAAATGAGCAACTCATCTTCAAATGCTGGAGGGGTCTAAGTAGAAAGGTCACAAAGGAATGAACTCTGTAAGAATCCTTATTTAATAGTCTTGTAAATGATCCATTATAAGTACTCAATGGCCATTTCCAAGTTTTTAAATAATAGTTTCTCTAGCTAGTGAAAGGCCATTTGGAAGATCTCTTAAGCCTATTTAAATGGACAGGGAAAACATCAACTTAGAATTAACTTAAGTAAAGCTAAGCTAATACAGGGAGAGTGAAAAATAATATGAACTCTAAGTATAAAGTTATAAGCTCTACAGTACTGTTGGGATTCCGAAAAGGTTCACAGTAACTTTTCCCAGAACACACTGATCTATGTATAACCAACGGGGACAAACAAAATGCTAGCATCACCAATAAATGCTTGGAGATAAAACAGAATATATTCTAATTACTAAGCTCCCAGGTGCAATGGAAGTAATTCCCCCAATAAAAGAGTCATCTGACATGCCAGGAAATCCCAAACCCAGTTTATTTGATTTCACTTTATTTATTGTAGATTATACCATATTGGTCCATTTCAATAATGGTAAAACTCCATCAACCTGAATGAAGAAAACAGAAACAGAGAGGCTAACTGCAGACCCGTCCTCTCCTTTTTCTAATCCAGCCTTTCTAAAATTTGCAGACTTCCTCACAGCCACCCCTCTCCCCAGCCCACCCCAACCCGTTCATCCCCTTCTGGGCAGTGTGCTCTTCTCTTTTTTGTCCTTTTCTCTCAACCACAATCTTCTCCTAAAATATAAGGTTCAGAAGTGTTCACAGGCACATTCCAAGATATCTATTCTTCCTTAGTTTTGGCACAAACATCACGGAACAGGCTAAAGAGTGTTCGGATTCAATTTCTAGGCTGGTTGGTTCCATCATGAGAAACAGATCCAAATATATCAGCATCCAGAAAAAGAAAAATTCTAGGTTTCAAGGACTACCACCAGCTCATTACAGGGCCTTTGTAGAAATTAGAAAACGATACGCATTCTGCAGGGAAATGGTCATAATCTTCCCCCACCCCATAGCAAAGCCAGAGACAAGGACTCAGGTGCAGGTGGTTTATGTGGGACATAATGCCAGGAAGTGGGAATGAACTAGGAGCAAGACTGATTCAGGACAAGAGGAAATGCCAATAAGTGGTATATTAGGGGCAGTTATGACTATGGGAAAGTCATAACCTGGAGAAAGAGTAGGGAACCTTTGGGGAACTGTGGTGTGTACCTCAGAACTGTCCTTCTGTAGGTTAGAAGGCGTTTACCCACTGTTTCCAGGCTTCCTTGTTTAAGAGCGTCCTTCAGAGGTTAACAACCCTGGACTTCCTGGATGGCCAGCAAAGAAGAGATGAGCAAGCTCCCAAGGCTTCAGGAAAGCTCTGAAGCACATGAAGAGGTGCAGGCACTTGCTACGGGATAGTGTCAGATGGCCTGGGTGACACTCTCCATGGCTGCAGTGATTCCACAGATGTCTGAGGGGATGTGGCACAGGATGCCAAGTCCAGCCCAGGTGCATGCCCGGCCAGGTGACAAGCAGGCTAAATTCCAAGTCTACGCACCTGCAGGTGGATTCCCTGAGAGGTTCCTTCTGCAGTGACACAACCATACCTGTAAAATACTGAAGTCCTTCAGATGGCTTCAGGAAAGACACAAAGAGCTGAAGAGTTTGTACAGAATAACAGGAAACATGGATGAAGAGATGGAGAAACTGCCAAATTAGGATACACTAAAAATCAAAATAATAAATGAAATATGGAATGAAATAAAATAATAAAATGGTAGGCTTCGGTTTAGCCTGAGACCACCTACTCATACCACCCAGAATCCTTTGAAATCTTGGGGCCACCTTAAGACTTAAGAGCCCCACGAGGATTCTTACCCATAGCTCCTTTCATTCCTGGGGCAGTGAATGCTCCTCTAAGTACCCATCCCTAGTCAAGTTCACTATTCTTTAAATAGTCTCTACTGGTAGCCAAGAGTCCCTAATCAACAACTACTCAAGGTCTTGAGGGAGTGGGAAACACCATACCATCTGGGGTCAGAGACTAAGGAAAGCAGAACTGCAGGTCAGAAAGGAGGAAATGAGTAAGGCTCCTGGACCTGGGACTTCTACCAGATTAGAGTCTCTTTAAGGAAATACTAGAGGCCACAAGAGAACAAAGATGATATTATATTTAGAACTCATGAAAACGAAGAAATGTGCTTACTCTTTCTCCAGTCACTTGCTGTTTTGGGCTGCCTGGAGCACTCTCCCCACACCCCTTTTGCTCCAATTACCTCCTGTTCATCCCTCAGGCCCTAGAATGTATGTGGACATCACTGTTAAAAGGATACGCCAGGACAAGTGAGCAAGTGGGCTCCCCACCAGTTTGCACTTACTCAGTCTGCTTCCTTACTTGAAGGGAAGGAGAAGGTTCCATCCTCGTTACTCAACACTAACACCCCCAGTCCCCCCATGAGGCCTGACAAGCAGTATAAGGGCTCAGAAAATGCTGAGTCAATTAATTAATTGTATATATATATTTTTTAAATCTTTGTTCTGACTATACTAATTATACCTGTGAATGATCAATTGTAATTCCAGGTATTTTTACACTGTCAAGCACCCTAATGATGCTTAGGTATTGATGACTTTTTGTGATAAACATGGAAGATTGTAGGAATTCCAGTAAATGCCAGCAAAGATTAGTAAATGGCTAGAATGCCACCTACCAGAATTCATGCATCCAGCAAGTACTCAGAAGCCAGCACCTCTGCTGAAAACTGAGAACAAAAAAATGGAGAGCCTTATATTCTGGAGCAGCTAGAAGGAAAAATCTGGGAGGATGGTATGGTAGTGCATGACAAACTCTGGGATCTGTCCTGTAACTACTTGTTGAAGAGTACCTTGAAAACTATTGCTTTTTTCTTTCTTTGCTTTGTATATATTTTATATTATACAATAAAAAAAAGTTAAAAATAAAAAGATGGAGAGCAAGACAGCCCCTAGTCTCCCATGAGTCTAATCAGAAACCCTTTGGGGCTTTTTATTTCTACAATTTAAAATCAATTTCCTCTCTAAAAAAAAAACAACATATGTGCCAACTGCACAAAGATCTGGGTCAAATTAAAAAAAAAAACTGATTTACCAGAAATGACTGCATGTGTTCAGAAGGAGGAAAGTGAATTTCTTTAATCCATTGCACATTAAAAACTGATAGAGATTTCAAATGAAGGGAAGGAAGAAGTGGGTGCAAATACACTGGGCCTCTTTTTATAGTACCGGAGTGTGAGAATGTTAATTAAAGGAATCTCAGAATTGGAGAGGAACTGAGAAAGGAAGGAGTGAGAATTTAATTTTAGGTGTTGTTTCATCAGGTTAAAAAAAAAAAAAAGACAGTTTCATGAGTTACTTGAAGCAATTCTCAAGAACTTCATAGGCCCCCAAAAAGCTCCAGTGGAGACTATAAAGTGTAAAAGACCTACTTAATGAAAATCTCTTGCCCCAGTAAAAAAACAAAACCCAAAAAACAAAACTGTTAATAGTGAAGGGCACAAATTAGCAAATCTTAAAGCACTAAATGAGCATAAGGAAATGTTAGATATCATCTGAATGGTGTTCTTCAAATGGCTGTATTCATCCAATCTTTTTTTAAAAAGAAGTTTTTAAAAATGCACCAACAATGCAGTAGTTGTGCACATTGATTTGGCAAAAACTTGGCTCTGTGTACCTGAGCATCCAGCAGGGAAGTGTTCATTACATCCTAGTGAATAATAATAAAACTAATACAAGGGGTTGTGGGAAGGCAGCAGAGCAGGAGGCTCCAGGAATCAGCCCCTCCATTGAAATGGCAGGAACCATCTCAATCAACTACTTCGCAACTCCAGAGTCTAGGGGAACCCTGTGCTGCATCCAACAGCAGTGGGGACTGGACCTAAAGTCCTGGCTCAGCTTGCTCGTACCCAGGTGGGAAGTCCTCAAAACTCCAGGGATGTGTGGCCCGATCATGGAACTCTACCATTGATCAGCTTCTTCAGATCCCTTGGGATGGCCATTGTTCCACCCCCCTTGGGCAAAGGTGGCAGAAGAATCTTAAAGACTGTAGAAAATAGTTAAAGACCTGTATTAGCCTGAATCAAGAAAATACAGCTTCAAAAGCCAAAGAAGAAGCTGCTAACACCCTTGCAGTTCCCTCCCCTCCTCTCTCCCCAATGTGAAGTGGAGCCAGCTTGCACTCCCAGTGTGGGTCCTTGGCTGTGTTCCAGAAAGAGCAAAGTGACCCGTGTGCATACTTGAGGTCCGTGTAAGTCAGTGCCAATCTATTAGGTGGATATCGGAGTGGCTGAACCAGGGGGCCATGTCTCCAACTCACCCCCCACACCCAGAATTGTCCTGAAGGCAGAGCTGTTTGCAGATAGCTGGGACACTACGAGAAATAACTAAGGTAAAGTGGCCTGAGGCAAAGGACTACCTCCAATATGTCATTCAAGAGAGTACCCAGGAAGCGGAGGAGGTATGTTTCAAAGGGAGAAGAAGGGGCATTCACTCCAACTCCTGCAAATTCTAAAGAGGAAAAGGAGGTCCGCAGCTCTGACTCCACACAGGCCCAGATAAGATAGAGGACACTGCTCTTCCCATTTGTCACAGGCTGATCTTCTCCATAGAAAGGCCACCAGTTAAAGCAGAACCAATTTGCAAACATAGTGAAAGGTGCTCTTTGTCTTGATTTGTTTGCCTTGATTAGCTCCTAGCATTTGAGAAACTCTGTTATATCACTGGCTGGATACAAACTTAAGGAGCAGACAACTCAGGAATTAAATCCCAGAGTTAACATTTAAAAATGTTAAAATGTACAGTGTGAAACAGAAGATTACAAGACAAGCAATGAAACAGGAAATGATGACCTGTCCAATGAAACCACATGAAAATCCAAAAATCAACAATGAAGAGGAACAGACTTTGAACTTACTGGATAGAGACTTTAAAAAAATAATCCTCAGTATGTTCAAGGAGAAAAAGGAAAACACAGAAAAGCTAATGGATGTGGAGACAATGCATGACAATAGCAACAAGCTATATACAAGGGAATACCAATAAGATTGGGTGCCAATTTCTCATCAGAAGTCCTGGAGGCAAGAAGGCAGTGGTATGAAATATTTAAAGTGCTGAAAGTAAGCAATTCCCAGGCAATAATTTCATATCCTGCAAGGCTTTCTTTCAGAACTGAGGAAGACATTAAGACATTCCCAGATTGAAAAAAAATAAATACTAAAAGAATTTGTCACCACTAAACACACCATGCAAGCAATGCTAAAGGGATTTCTTCAGTTAGAAGGAAAGGACACTAGACAGTGGGTCAAAACAGGATTAATAAAGGCTTCCACTAAAGGTAACCATAGGGATAATTATAAATGCCAGTATTATTGTACTGTATTTTTTGTTATGTAACACCATTTCTTACTTCTTATGGGTGCTAAAATGCAAATGCATAAAAAGTAAAGATAAATCAATAATCTGGGGCCTACAACATACAAAGATGTAATTTGTAACAAGTACACAAAAAAGGTGGGGGTGGAGCAGTAGAGGAAACATGTATGGGAATGCTATTGAAGAAAATTTGGTATCAAGGCAAAAGTGATTGTTACAGATTTAAGATATTCCCATGATAACCACACAAAAAAAAATACATGAAAAGCATATTCAGAAAGAAATGGGATCACTTCTCGGCCTTTTGGCTAAGATCAAATGTAGAAAGAAATTAGAAGAATTGAGGGTCACAAGAAGTATAAGACTTACAAAGAAAAAATAATAATAAAATGGCAAAAGAAAGTACTTCATTATCAATAGTTAATGTAAATGTAAATGGATGAAACTCTCCAGTCAAAAGGCAGAGATTGACAGAATGGATTTTTTTTTTAAAAAAGTATGACCCTATTTGCTGTTTATAAGAGACTCACCTTAAATTCAAAAACCTAAGTAAGTTGAAATTGAAAGGATGAAAAGTAGGGATAGCTATACTAATGTCACGTAAAGTAGACTTTAAGTTAAAAACTTTTATGAGGGACAAAGAAGGCCAACTCAAGTAGAAGACATAACAATTATAAAGGTATATACACCTAAAAGCAGAGGTCCAAAATATTTAAAGCAAATACTGACAGAATTGAAGGGAGAAATAGATCATTTTAAATTAATAATAGGATATGTCAATGCACCAATTTCAATAGTGAATAGAGTATCTAGAAAGAATATCAATAAAGAAATAGAAGACTTCAATGATACTCTAAACCAGCTAAATCTAACAGATGTATATAGAACACTAGACTCAACAGCAGCAGGAAATGCATTCTTCTATAGTGTACATGGATCGTTCTCCAGAATAGAGCATATGTTAGGTCATATAACAACTCTAAACAAATTTTAAAATATTGAAACTATATAATGTATCTTCACTGAATACAGGGGAATTCTACCAAACATTCCAAGAAGACTTAACACCAATTCTGCCCAAACTCTCCCAAAAAGTTGAAGAGGAGAGAATACTCCATAACTCATTCTATGAGGCTAGCATCACCCTCATAACAAAGCCAAATAAAGATACCACAATAAAATTACAGACTAACATCTCTTATAAATATAGTTGCAAAAATCCTCAACAAAATACTAGCAAGCCAAATCGAACAGCACATCAAGATATAAATATACACCACAATCAAGTGGGATTTATCCCAGGTATGCAAAGTGGTTCAACACAAGAAAATTGATACATGTAATTCACCACATTAACAGAACAAAGGACAAAAAGCCAAATGATCATGTTAGTTGGTGCAGAAAAGCCATTTGATAAAATCCAGCAACTCTTCTTGATAAAAGCACTTAGAAACTATGAATAGAAGGAAACGTGACAAAGGACATGTATGAAAAACCCACTGCCAGCATCATCTTCAAAAGTGAAAGACTTAAAGCTTTCCCTCTATTTGTACTGAAAGTTCTAGCCAGAACAGTTTTGCAAGAGAAACAAATAAAAAACATCCAAATTAGAAAGGAAGAATTGAAACTTTCCTTATTTGCAGATGACATAATCCTATATACAGAAAATCCCGAAAAATCCACAGACTTCTAAGCAGTAATCAAGTTCAACATTGATACCGAGCTTACAGTCTATATTCCAATTTTTTCACATGTCCCAATAATGTCGTTTTGAGCCCTTTCTCGTCTATTATTAGATCCAGCACAGGATTGTGCATTACATTTAATTGTCACTGTCTTTGTAGATGTTTTTACAATTAGCTTTTTGCATAGTTAATTGCCCTCAATTGACCTGGAAGATTCTTAAGGGCAGGATCCAGGGCTTCAATACCTTTTTTTCATTACCACAGCATACAAAGCAGCAGTTTCCAATAAAACCCTTGCTTATATCTAGAGCCAAAATTATACTTATTTTTACAGATTAATGAATCAGTAAATTTAGTGCAATGAAGTACCCACCACGTTCTAAGGTTATCCTTGCAAGGTAAGATGCTAGTTGGTGGCCACGGGAAGGAAGGATAGGTGGATTGAGAATAGGCATTTAACAGAAGCCAAAGTCTATGCTCAAAAAGTGATCTCTTGGTAGAATTACAGGTCTCAAATAGCCCTGCGGAGACATTTTTAAAAGGAAGGATTATCTCCATCCCCTGACATCATTCCACATGGGGAGCTGTTTAGGCACCAGCCACGCTGTCCCTAGCCCAAAGTCCCTTTAATTGGGGTGAGTTTGGTCTATCTCCAAATATTTCTTAAGTGTTCAGTTCAGTGACGGGTTCTGTGCAAGGCAGGAAGTTAGAGGGCCTTTAAATAAGCTTAGTACCTATCTTGGTTTTCCAGAGCTACTATGACAAATGCCACACAATGAATTGTCTTAAACAGCAAGAATTTATTGGCTTATAGTTTTGGAAGCTAGTAGTCCAAAATCAAGGTGCCAATAGACCATGCTTTCCTCCAGTCTGTAGCATTTGATTCTGGTTTGCTGCAATCCTTGAGGTTCCTTGGTTTGCATCTCGGCCTCCAACACATGGCAATGGCTTCATTCTCATGGCTACTTCATCATGTCCTTGCAACTCACCTCTTCTAGGATCTTCACTGTGTTAATTCTTCATTGCAATAATACAGACTCCACTCAACTGACCCCACCAATATTTTTACTATTAATTGCCCTTCCATCCTGTCTTCATTTTTCTCTTTATCCTCCTTACAGTCCACAGACTATTATTACAATCTTTCCCTTGTATATATCCCCTAAAGCCTTGCCTTTTTCCCATCATTCATGTCCTGTAAGATCCTCTTGGACTCCACTCCATTCTCCACACACCAGTGTGATCCTTTTAAAACATAAATTAGATATTTTCACTCAGCTTTTTGACACCTTTTGTACGGCATTTGGAGTGAAATCCGAACTCCTTAGTACATCCTCAAGGTCCTAAAATATCTCTCTCCCACCAATCTTCTCAGTCTCGTCTCAGTCCCACTTTTTCACGTATGCTTCAGCAAACTGGTTTCGCTTCTATACTTCCAATTCCCAAAACTCTTTTCCATTGCTGTGACTTTGTCCTCACTCCCTTTCCCTGAAATGATCTTCTAGCTCTTTAAGTGGTTGGCTCATTCTCCTTCAGAGCTTAGCTCAAATATCGCTCTTTTAGAGATGCTTCCCCCAACAACTCTACCAAGCTTAGTGTCTCCAAGTTAGTAATGACAGTAAATACTGGTTGTGTGCTTTTCCAGCTCTGTTAGTGTGCCTTATGTTGATTAACTCTCTTATAACTTCTTATTGTAGTAGTATATAGATAAAAATTTCCCATTTTCACTACTTTCAAGTGTATAGTTCAGTAGTTTTTACATTCACAATATTGTGCTACCATCACCAATATCCATTGCTTCAACATTTTCATCACCCCAAACAGAAGCTCTGCACCCTATAATTCCCTTTCCACTCCTCTCCTCAACCCCTGGTAACCTGTAATCTATTATATGTCTCTGTTAAATTTGTTTCTTCTAAGTATCTCATATAAGTGAGATCTTACAGCATTTGTCTCTTGTGTCTGGCTTATTTCACTCAACTGATACTTTCATGGTTCATCCATGCTGTAGCATGTATCAGAACACCATTCCTTTTTATAACTGAATAATATCCCATTCATTGTATGTAGATACCATGTTTTGTTCATCCATTCTTCTGTTTATGGGCATTTGGGTTGCTTCCACTTTTTGGCTATTATGCATAATGCTGCTAAAGATATTGGTATACAAATCTGTCCCATTTCCTGCCTTAAAATCTTCTGGGAATCTATCAGGAAGTGTAATTTCTGGGTCATACAGTCAATTTTCAACCCTTGAGGAACCACCAAACTGATTTCCACAGTGGCTGCACCATTTTGCAATGCTTTTTTAATGCCTCACAATCCTCGTAGGTAGGCAACATCATCATCATTATATCCATCTGACAAATATATCCTCTGAGGTCAAAGAGGACTGAGGACTATCCAAGGATGTTGAGTTATAGGAATTAGACTTAGGATTTAATTCTGGACAGTTTAACTCTAGTCTGAATTCTTAATAATCACTCCATCCTGCCTCTCTCACTTACTTGCATAGCTCCTTCTAGCACTTTTAGCAATCTATAATTGCCTTGTTTAATTACTTAAATATTGTCAATCCCCCATGAGAATCCAAACAATGTGGAGGAAGAGCCCTTTTCTTCCATCAGTGGCTCTCCAGTGCCTGCCACATTGCAGCTCAACAAACATTTGTTGAATGAATGAATGGTAAGCTAGGATCAAAAAATGAAAATATTTATATCAATAGCTCCTATTATTTCAGTGTTAGCAATTGTTACAGAATAACCATGGATAAGATGAGCAAACCGTTTTCATTTTAAATGCTTGAGTAAAATTATCTATGTTTTATATGTTTTTCAGAGCAGTTTTACTATGCTGGCCCTGTCAATAATCCTGGAATTATAATTCCCGTGGTAAGGTTTTTGTTTCCTGTTTTGTTTTGCCTTGATTTGGTTACTTAATGATTGTGTCAAATGGTTATTGAAGAAGGAGCAGGGGAGAAGAAGGAAGATGAAAGAAGGGAGAGGAGGGAGAAGAGACAGAAGAACAGAGAATTCAACCATTTAAAACTTTCCCATGGGCTGTCACTGATGGCAATAAAGCTGATCCTGGTAGAGTACCCGGCACCTACTGGCACTTAAAACTGTTTGGCACGCTGGTTTTGTCCTGCTATTTAGCGTCACATGTCCCCAAGGCCTTTGGGCTCCTCTGAGTAGGAACCCCCCACTGGAAAGGCTACTGGTATCTTGTCCTGCAGGTTGCTAGTGTCCTCAAGAACTCCATGAGGGCTCGAGCTGCCTGGTTGCAGAGGAAGCCACAGCACGGTTTAATCTTAGGAGACACCGTGTGTCTTCAGAGAAGGGACCATACTCAAAACCATAAAGGTGTCAGTTTTCTCCTTGTCACAGCCAGTGTGTTCCTCAGAAAATGAAACAGCCACGTCTTCAGTGTTCGCTGGCTAGGCTCGCAGCAAAGAGAATTTTCCACTAATTCTTACTCAAAATAATAACTTCAATAAATGGCTGAATCCATGCAGTTCTAACATAAGCAATAAAGTTTCAATACAATACTCCTGAGAGAATCTTGTGGAACAAGATTAAAAAATTCACAAAAATACAATACCTAAGAAAAAAGTTATTTCCAATAAGTCCCTTTAAGTCTTCCAAAATAGGCCTCTAACCCTAGAAAAGGGTTCCCTTCTCCATAAAGAATCTCTTTAATTTAGTTTCAATTCTCCTGTAAGCTTCCTTTCTGCCCCAGCCCTAGAGTTCCTAAGTTTAGAGTGTTTTCTCTCTCTAGATCTCCTACGACACTCACTTGTGATGTTTTTCCAGCTGAGGTGTTTCCAGCCTGCTCCTGCCAGTTTTTCCTTCTGGCCTCTCAGGGTAATATGAAAATTTTGCAAGAAAGCAAAATGCAGTAGAGCGTATGGAGCCTAAATTCTCCCCAATAGTTGTGATTTTTTAAAATGTGCTATCTGAATTATTTTTCTTTACTTCTTTTCCTTCTGGACTCCCTTCTCCACTGGAGATTGACTTATAAATGCAAACAATTGATTTTCACTTAAGTTAATGGTGTCTTTTTTTTTTTTTTTAAGTTTCACAATTACCATAGAATGGTTGGGGGGTGGTACTTGCTTAATACCATAGAATCTACTACTAGATTTTCATTACATCTCAGAGTTGATATGTACAAACTGATGTTATACTAGTTTCCAGTTTGTGGTTGTAGCAGAGACTGTCAAGCTTTTAAAATTGACTGCTAGTGGTGAAGCTGCTAGATGATGGAGCAAGAGGGGAAATTATAAGCAATGTACCCAAATAAAAACAAAGTATTTCACTAGGGAGGGTCAGAACTTCAAAGTATCACACATTACTCACTCCTAGGAATGTGTCTACTTCCCTCCTGATTCTCAAATCCAAATAAGTGTGATAACTCCCATTTTAAGGATTTTAGTGGTAATTGAGGATAATCACCAGGATTTTAAGGGGCTATAATGATACATAAAATTTATCAGACATGCAAAAAGTTTTATTGCCATTCCCTAGGTCATTTGGGAAAAGTGCAATAATTGCATCCTCCAACCAGTAACAATGTTCGAGGAATATTGCCTCAGGTGAAGGTAAAAAGAGTGGTCAGATGTCCTGACCCAGGGCCAATGTTATTTAAGGTCCTCAGAGCCCCATTGCCCAGCTCTTATCTTTTGTGCCATTCAAGAATCTCACCTTTGAAGCAGAAACCTGATCAACCTTGACCCAGCCCCCAGCCTGTTGACCCCTGGACAATCCCCAGCTGAAGCACTTCATATGTGCAGCAGACAGCTGACCACAAAACAGCAGGCTTCTCTGGCCAACACCCAGCCCACAACACTCAGAGGCTTAGCTCTCCTAATATGGGACAGCGACAGCTCCAGGACCCTTCTTCCAACAAAACCCCTCAGAGATGGGCTCTCTGTTAATGCCAATTCCTGGTTGGCTGAAAACTTTAGCACACAATCAATATTCAGCCTCTTTGTCTTATTTTCTTTTTAACAAACCCAGTCTGTTGGTCCAGATTGGAATTTAGCTCCCACTGCCTGGAGTCCTGCATTGTTATATGACTGTTATTGCCTTAATTAGAATTTAGAGATCCTTGGGCTCCCAAAGCATATGGACGACTTATAGGTACAGTCTGAACCATGCCATTCCTAACTTACAAATTCTGTGTTCTCCTTGATGGCAGGAAGCCCAACTATCATCTGTCTCTTATCCCTTTTTCTGCTTCCCTCTCCTTCTAGCATGTACCTGAATATACAGTGATCCCTTCCACATTGCAACTTTCCCCATTGCACTTTCAATTTGTCACAGGTCAGCGTAAGAAATTAAATGGAGATTTGGGAGGGAGTTTTGCAGAAGCCACAGATGACACACAAAGGCTAGCAGACAACACAGAAAATGTTCAGAAACTCTAAAATGACCAAATAACCCAAATTTTACAATAAGCTACTGTAAACCCTCTCATAAAAGAAAAAGAAAAAATTCAGACTACCTCTCTGGTATGAGCGGAGGGCCAGAATATTTTACGCAGATTTTCCAGATGGTGAGGGCACTACATCCCTAACCCTGTAATGTGAAAGAGATAACTGCACCTGCCTCTTAAACATCAGTGTGTATATCCTCTAATTCACAATCTATACCTCCCTTCCTTCCCATACTACGTCTTTTCGTAGGTTCATGAAACAATGAAGAAAAACTCATTTGTCTTCCAATAATTTTGTAGGATGTGTACTCAAATGCACATGAGAAGGCAAAAGAAAGATAGGTTTGCTTTATTATTGTTATGATGATGATAGTTTGTGTTATTATTAAACAAAGAATCTGGTACGAAGTTGAGCTGACCTTTACTCATTCATTCTATAACTTTTACACTGTTTTGGTTAAATTCCTGACACTGCTTCTGAAATTACAGTTGCACAATATTCGAGCAAGAAGACTCATGGGAACCGATGGAATCTCAGACTCTCCAAGTTTAATGATGCCTTTGAGATGTTCTAATCAATCCCCATACCCAAAATAGCATCTCAAACGGAAAGCCTGGGCCACTTGAGTACACTTGGCAGCACTGGGGAATCCACGCACTCCAGAAACTCTGCTAATTGCTAGAAAGTTGTCCTTTTCTAATGAACACTGCCTCTCCTGCAACTTCTATCCTGTGGCTGTATGCGTTCCTTCCCTCCGGCTTCACACAGTATAAACCCCTTCCTCTCTTGTGTGACAGGCAGTTTAAGGACTTGCCAGGCATTTCTTGGGCATTCTCCCATCTCCATGCTCTGTAACCCTCCCCTCCACCCCATAGCATCTTTTCTTCCCCAGATCAGCGAATCATCAAACGTGCACACCAGCTGCATGGCCTGCAGGATGAACCATGCAGCGATTAGGATAAAGAACTAGACACTCAACCCTTGGGTTCTTTCCACAATGCTTTGCAAGCCGTGATCATCAGACTGCTTCTCCTAAGGGATGAAACATGAACCATGGGCTGTATCTGGAAAGGAAGCCCTGACACGTGCAATGCCTTTGGGGCTGTGTCATTGACTTCTGCTGCCCATTTCAGCAAATGACACTTCATCCTTCCAGATGCTTGGGCCAAAGTGCTTGGAATCATCCTTCACCCCCTCCTCCCCTCCTACCCACATGGGTTTCCTTGGCAAATCGTGTTGTCTCTTCTTTCAAAATCTGCCCAGAAACCACCCATTTCTCAGCAACCCTACTGTTGGGTCCACGCTCTAACCCCCTCACCATCTCTCTCCTGGATTACTGCCACAGCCTTCTACCTGGTCTTCTGGCATCCACCCTCTCACCCTACAGTTTCTTTCAACGCAGCAAGAGGAGTGGTCCTGTTAGCATATGCATCAGGTCAGGCCTCTCCTCTGCCCGCAACTCTCTAATGGATGCATCCCTTTCCAGGGCAGGAACAAAACCCTGCAGAGTCTGGTCTCCAGACTTCCCCTCCCTGTAGCCACACTGACTGCTTCCTGCTGGGTATCCCCACCCCTGCCAGGAAACCATACCTCAGAGAGCAGAATGACTCTCTCTTGTACCTCCACTGGGACTTTGCACAAATGTCACCTTCTCTGCAAAGCCAGCCTGACCTCCCCTCTTAAAACTGCAAACCAGCACTAGTCCCAGCCCCGACCCTCCCCTACCACACAGAACACTCTCCACCCAGCCTTTTCTCTGCTTGCTTCTTATTCATACCACGTGTCTCCATCTGACAAAGCACACATACTGAATTACCATGTAAGACTGTCTGTAGCTCCCAACTCGACTGGAAGCTCATCAGTCAGGACAGGACTTTTGTTTGTCTTATTCTGTTTTATCTCCATTACCTACAAACGGGCTATGACCTCCGTACAATAGAAGACGCTCAACAGATACTTCTTATATGATTGATTGTACTGTGGGCCATATGCCTAATTTTGTACCTTTGTCCCTTACAGGGAGAATACCAAGTTTTGCTGAAACTGTACAATGAAAAGGGTTCCACTGTGGCTTGTGCCAATGCCACTGTCATTTGCTCCTGACTGGGTTCTACAACTCAGAAACACCACCAGTTCTGTCCAGTGGGACCTCCGAGCTCCTCAAACTGTTGCTGTTGTGTAAAAAGAACCAGCCAATGATAGAGGGAATCTGCAAAAAGGAACCTCATGCAAGAGCTCAAGTGCTAATTTAAGCCCTAGGACCAGCTATAGCGAAGAGGTTAATTATCTGTTTCTAAGGAGCCCTGTGCTAGTCACTAAGCTGTCAGTGAGTGTCAAGCATTCTTCTCTAATTGGTCACTTCACAGCAGTCTCACCTGCTTTTCAGATCCTCAGGGACTTTCTTCGAAGAGCAAAGAATAAAGAAAGCTGGCCCATGATCGTTCATCATGGTTTGTTAAAAGAATCTAGTGCAACACTGTATTTAAAGTATAATTTCCTCCCAATACAAGTGCCTGCTGCTGGTCCTAAGACATTCGGGAGGATGAAGGGCAGGCTAAAAAGAGAACTAGGAAATGTGCTTTTCCTTCTCTTGGGAAGTCACCCACATCCTTGGACTGCCAGGGGCTGGGAGCTGATGAAACCTCACAAATAACCTCGCTTGAAAGGTGTTCTAGTTTGCTAGCTGCCGGAATGCAATATACCAGAAATGGAATGGCTTTTAAAAAGGGGAATTTAATAAGTTGCTAGTTTACAGTTCTAAGGCCAAGAAAATATCCCAATTAAAACAAGTCTATAGAAATGTCCAATCAAAGGCATTCAGGGAAAGATACCTTGGTTCAAGAAGACCGATGAAGTTCAGGGTTTCTCTCTCATCCGAGAAGGCACATGACGAACAGAGTCACGGTTTCTCCCTCCGCTGGAAGGGCACATGGTGAACACAGCGTCATCTGCTAGCTTTCTCTCCTGGCTTCCTGTTTCATGAAGCTCCCCAGGAGGGGTTTTACTTCTTCATCTCCAAAGGTCGCTATTTGGTGACCTCTGCTTCTCGTGACTATGTCATTCTGCTCTGCTCTCTCTGAATCGCTTTCGTTCTCCAAAATGTTTCCTCTTTATAGGACTCCAGAAACTTATCAAGACCCACCCAAATGGGTAGAGACATGTCGTCACCTAATCCAGCTTAACAATCACTCTTGAAAAATCACATCTCCAGAGAGATGATCTGATTACAGTTTCAAATATACGGTATTGAATACGAATTATTCTGCCTTTATGAAATGGGATTTAGATTAAAACATGGCTTTTCTAGGAGACATACATCCTTTCAAACCAGCACAAAAAGAAACATCAAAACCAAACACTCGTTTTACCTACATGGGGATTTATCCAATAGCATGAATGTGCCTGAACCCAGCCCTCAATGGCTCTCTTTAATCCATTCATTCATTCGATGGATAACTTCTGGACCAGCACTTGGAAAATGTGGGGGAATAAAATCGATGCTGTCCTGGTCCTTGGGGAGCTCACAGTCCTGGGAAATATCAAAAAGCCACGTATATTCCAGTGGATACATTCAGTCACATAGCAAAGTGCCTTCTTCCACGCCCCCAGTAGATAGCAGGTTGTCTGTCTTGTTTCGGAAGCCCTGCCTCCACCATCACCATCACATGCCTCTCCAGGGAAGTGCAGAATCACTCAGTGGGCTCTACAGACCCTTCCCCACCCTGTGTCCTCTTCCCCATTCCCCCATTCAGTGTTCCTGGTCCTAACGTCTTCTCTCTTGCCCCTGCATGGGTTGACTTTATCATTTCCAGCTCTTTATTATCCATGAGAGTGCCACAATATTTGAGATCAGAAAAGGGAACAAATCCCTAATTGAAAAAAAATATTAGTTGCTGCTAACTATAGCACATAATTAAAGCACTCAGAATGGCAAGCCAGAAGTGTCTGGTGAATCAAACGTTGAAAGGAGCATCTGAGATTTGCTGGGTAGTGGGGAGGCAAAATTATAGCAGTCTCGTAATACAGGAGGGAAAAGACATACCGTGGTCATGCCAGGCTCAGGAGCAGACCTCCTAACCCTTATGGGCGACGACGCTGCTGCATACACAAACAGCAAGATGAATTCTGATCCTTCACCATTGCCTCCAGCTGGAGACGTTCCAGGGTTCCAAACTTTCCAGTAAACATCCCAGAGTCTAGTGAAAGTGCTGTGCAGTAGACTCTGTATCCAACATGTTCTGTCAGCTCAAAACAGCCACCACAGCCTCCCAAAAGCATGCATAGAGGAATAGGGAATTAGTCTTGCTTTTTATTTATTCTAAGACCCAGGTGTTTGCTTCCTTGTTTGCCCTTCTTAACACTCACTGAAAATGTGTGTGTGTGTGTGTGTCTGTGTGTGTGTGTAAGAGAGAGAGAGAGAGAGAGAGTAGGAGGCAGGGAGGGGTCTCCTATTAAAATACAAACAGCCCTGATAGCAGAAACCCAAATTGTTATCATTCCTTAACATTGTGGCAGAAAATGGTCACTAAGAGCAAGTTTAGAATTGCCTCCCCAGGAACTCAGGAACCAGGAGGTGTTTAAGCGGGACATGGGGAACCCCAAGTCAAGTTCTTTCAGCAAGTTTCTTTTTCTGATTTTAACATTTTTTCTTGTGAAATGTAACATACATGCCAGAAAAAAAGAGCAATAATTTTCAAAGTACATTTTAATAAGTAGTTATAGAACAGATTATAAAGTTTTGTATGGGTTACTATTCTGTATTTTCAGGTTTTTCCTTCTAGCTGCTCTAAAACACTGGAAGCTAAAAGTAATGTTATAGTGATTCAGCAATTTTACTCATTTGTTAAATCCTGTCTTCTCTGTTATATTTCCTCCCTTTCCTGTATTCCTATACCCAATCTATAGGGGTCTTTGGGCAATGCCCATTCTATTTTTTTTCATGTTGAAAAGGGGTGTCAACAATATATGATGGGAGATGGAATTAATTGATAATCTTGGAGAGGCTGGCCCCTCTGAGTTTCAGGATGTATCTGGCCTTGGAACCCTCTAAAGGTTATAAGCTATAGGAGAGTAAACTTAGTACATGAAACTTTTGTAGAGTCTCAGAAAATTATTACCCACCCCCTACATGGGCCATGATATTCAGGGTTGAAATCTCTCCCTGACAGTGGGGGACAGGACTCCCAGGGTTGAGCCTGGCCCTGGCACCATGGGGTTGACAATGCAATCCAGACTAAAAAGGGGAAAAGAAATATAACAAAATAAGGTTTCATTAGCTGAGAGAGTTCAAATGGGGTCCAGCACAGTTTTGATAAACTGTCTATCTGTGCCTGCCAGGGGCTGGGGGAAGCAGACTTACAATCTACCAAAGAGCCTAAACTTACTTCTCATCTCATAAACAGAGATTACTACTGTTTCAGAATCACAAACAGATCTAAAGATTTTTTCTCAAGCTTTCCTGAAAGAAATCATTTTGATTGAAGATTATGCTATGCCTTCTGAGGCAAAGAACTCTTGTCCTGTGGTGTGGTAGTTAGGTTTAGGTTTAGGTGTCAACTTGGCCAGGTAAACGATGCCTCATTGTTCTGTTTCTGTGGACTTAAATCACCAGTATGTGAAGTTCGTGTATGGCTGATTACATTTGGGGTTGGCTAAGAGGAGCGTGTTCTACAATGAGTGAGGTTTAATTTAATTAGCTGGAGGCTTGAAAGAGAAAGGTCAGAAGAGAGCTCAGCAACTCACAAATCTCGTCTCAGCACTTGCAGCTCAGCCCAGAAGTTTGGAGATGCAGAAACGCATCATTCTGGGGAAAGTCGTTGGAACCCAGAAGCCAGGAGAGAAGGCCAGCAGACATCGCTGTGTGTTTTCCCATGTGACAGAGAACCTCAGATGAAAGCTAGCTGCCTTTCCTCTGAAGAACTATACATTTTTAATTAAATGAATCCCCTTATCAAAAGCAGATTCAACTCTGGTATGTTGCATTCTGGCAGCTTCAGCAAACGAAGACACATGAAAATCAGCCAGCTCCATTGTTATTGGTGATCACAGCCCCTTCTTTATATTTTTGAGGGGGACTTCAATCCCTCAGTATATGTATACACACACAATATTTTTGAGAGGAACTCCAGCACCCAAGGGAAACTTAGTCATGCTAAAATCCAAACATAATGCTGAAGAAACTTTCAGGGCAGTATGACCCCATCACTTATAATGTTTTGACTATAAGGAATAAAGAAGTCATCTCACCTCCCTGAACATACAGGGACTCCACTGGTCCATGTGACTGCTAAGCTCAGAGGTGGTTCGGGCTTTAACACTTCACTTGGGCCTCCCTCAGTATTGGCTTCACCCTCACACAGTGTGTCTTACAGCTTCAGCGGTCCTCGGATTCACTTCCACCCTGTACAAAGCACAGTGAAGGGGGAACACCCTTAGCCCAAAGCCCTGCCATTTGCTCTGATTGGATGGCTTGGGTCACATGCCCACTGCTGATCCATGACTCCAGCTGGCTTAGCCTGAGTCACATGCTCTACCCCCCAAAACTGGACTGGAGTTGGTCTCACTGGAACCACAAGCATCCCTAAGAGGAAACTGGGGCAATGCAAAAGGGGTAGAGGAGGTAAAAGGAAAAAGATGTTGTGTGTTGAGGTTTGGACTTCAGAATTAGATGTGCCAGCTTCTGTGCTCTAACTCTCACCCTAGTAGTGAACTGAGCAAGTCACTTAAATTCTCTAAACCTCAGTTTCCTCAACTGCAAATGCTGGCTAGAATGACAGGGGCCTTGGAAAGAGAGAGGGAGAATTCAGTGAGAGAACACATGCAAAGTGCCTAGAACAGCTCCTGGCATGTAACTCGATAAAAGGGAGCTGTTATTGGGTTAATGTGGACATTTACTTGTGGAGCTAAAACCCCACATCCTAATTGCTCTCTCATCCCTCCTACATCAACATAACTAAAGAATACGGGCCTCTCTCTCACACACACACAGAATCTTAGAAGCCAGGCACTCACCAGGCACTCACTCCAAGCCCACACTCCCCTTTTAGGTCCTGCAATGGTTCCTAGAGACTGTACTTTCTTGAAGGTTTAGCTAGTTTTATTAGACCCAGGATGGGCGGTTGTTCAATAAGCTTGGACCAGGGACTTGGAAAAGAATTCAAGGGACACATCTGAGCACAACATTCCCAAACAGAAACATTATACACAGGCCAAAGGGGGCCTGGGAAAGAAAATGTGTGTATTTTTTAATTAAACTCGTTTCCTGCAAACACACACACACATTCAAGACGTGAAGAACTAAATGTAACATCTTCACATTTAACAGTGACATCTTTCTTCACAAAAAAAATAACCCAAAAAAGCTCCTGAGAGAACTAAAAGAGCCTTATTATAATCCCAACTCATTAAGGAGGGAAAACTTTGTCTTCTCAGCAGTTGACTCTCACATTTGGGTTTGGCTGTACTTTTCTCAGTCAGCAAAACAAGTTCCTCTGTCTCATTTCCCAATCGTTTTTTCTGGAATTCAGGCAATCTCCAGGAAATGGAGATTTTACATCGAGTTTGGAAATAACTTTGAAAAGTTATTTCAGACTGAACCCTTCAGCGGACTTCAAATGTACCAGCCTGATTGGTTTTTTTTTTTTCCCGCCCTCGAACTTACCTTTCTTTTAAAGGGTAGTGACAAAACCAGATGTTTTTCCTCTAGTATCTTGATCTCGTCACTCCTGGGTTTATTCATCAATGCTACTTCAGCTGAAAATAATGATTTCTTCCTCCGGTTTGTATTTTTTGGCTTCTCTGAAACCCAGCAAAGGGTGGGCAGAAATCAAACATCCATGCCAAATAAGCCTTTGTCATTTTATTGTGATTTCCTTCCTTCTCTTCAACTTAGAAGTGGTGGAAAAACATTTTGAGAGGGTGACAAAGAAAATGGCTGAAACGGTCAAAGGCATGCAACGAGCTTTGTACATGAGGATAGATTGAAAAGGTCAAAATGCATAATATAAAAGACAGTCTCTGGGAAGTTGGAACAATGACTACAAATTTTTTAAAGCTAACTGTTATTTGAACTTTGTGTGCCAAGTATCGCTGCACGTCTTTTACCTACTTCTTCATACCTAATCTCAATACTGGCCCCAACGTAGGTCATTTGATGAGCCCATGTTATCGAAGAAGAAGATAGAGTTTAGAGAAGCTAGTTTTAGGGTTTAGAGAACCCAGGGCTACATGAGTCAGTGAGCACAGTGAGAGAGCTGGGATTTAAATCCATCTGACTCTAAATATCTCACTGCCTGCCTGAGCCCACCTTGGAGGTTTGGTTAGAGAATGTATAAGGGGTACTCTATGATTTCATTGTGGGCTTGTAGAATCTGTTAACTCAGGCAACATATAGGCTAAAAATAAATAAAGGTAGGCTAAAAAGGGTTTAGATTCACTCATAGATGAGAGTGTCATGACAAGCAGGGGACAAAAAAAAAAAAAGGCCATGGATGTTTAATGTATGCATGGAACTACTGAGCTTCATGGTTTAGAGGAAATCTACCATACTTTTCAACATAGCCTTCAGCTGTTCTCTGTTGAGGTCCCCTGGGTGACTGGACCAAAAAGAGTTTAACATTCCTACTTTCTCTCTTCTTCCTTCCTTCCTTCCCTCCTTCCTTCCCTTTCTCCCTCTTTCCCTCCCTTACTTCCATAAACATTTATTCAGTTTAACCCACTACTTGTTGAACACTGTATTAAGCACAGTACAGAGAATACATAAATGAATAATGTATAATTCCTATCCCAAATCAGCTATATTTTAAGAAAAGGAAAGGAGGAAAATATTTTTTAAAAAACCTCTTATGAGCAATAGACTCTTGTAAGCAACAAAAGAGAAGAACATAGTACCACCATGGTTTAAGTTGAGGGATGGCATATGGTTTGACTTTGTGGTGAGGGAGTATGTGAGCTGGGCCTTGCAGGATGGATAGGAGTTTGGTAATCGTGATGCACATGAGAGAAAGCAGACCCAGCTCTGGTTTTCCAGCCATCAGCACTAGTGCTTCATTCCAGGGAACTGGGAAACACTATATTTCTGCTGCCACCAAGCAACGAATTCAGTTTTAGACTAAATAAAGTATATAAGAAAAGAAAATTTTGCCAAGCTCAGGCTCTTCTGTTAATAATCAACTGTGATTTCTGTAACTTAACACTCCTATGTCCACTCTAAGCCAGTCCTGCTTGCCAAAGGAGTCTCTTATCACCCCGAAATAACTCCTTTTGTGCCCCACCTGGCCATTGGTTATTGTCTGTACTGAGTGTGTCCTCCCCTCTTTTATATCAGAATCCCCTTCAGCTGTGGAGAGTATGGGGCCAGCCCCAGTGGGAGGGCTGCATGAAGGGGAGAGTGATAAAGGAGAGAAATGGCATGGACTGTCAGCCTGAGAAGCAGTCAGATCAAGGAGGCAAAGCCCAGAAGGAAGCTTGAGGGATGGGAGAAGTGGTGGGGGGTCAGATTGGAGGGTCATGGTATCTGGAGCAGAGGCTTCCATTTGGAGGGTCACTAAACAAGAGGTGCTGTGTCACACCTAGCACAGCAGGTGCCTGCCACAGCTTCTACCTGGGCCCTGCCGAGAGCCATCTGGGACACTGGATCTTCAGCTTTCTTCTCACATTTATTTTCCAGAGCCTGAGCTCAATTAGAAATAATAGTCAGTGAAACAAGACAGAAACAAAAGGACAAATATTGTATGATCTCACTGATAAGAAATAATTAGAATAAGCAAACTCATAGAGTCAGAATCCAAAATATAGGTTAACATCGAAGAGGGTCGGGAAAGGGAATAGGGAGTTAAGGCTGAAAATGTGCAGCATTCCTATGTGGGATGATGGGAGATGGTAGCACAATATTGTGAGCTCAATTAACAGCACTGAAATAAATACCTGAATGTGGTTTAGGGAGAAAATGTTAAGTTGTATGTATGTTAATAGAACACAAATTTTTAATAATTCTGCAGAACTGCCTTATACAAACAACGAACCCTAAGTCAAACCTTGGACTGTCATTAATAGTACAATGATAAAAAGGTGCTTTCACCAAAGAAAACAAATGTTCCACACCAATGGAAGGTGTTAATATCACGGTGTTAAATGGGAATCCTGTATTTTATGCATGATTGCTCGATAAACCCACAACTTCCCTAATTTATTAATTTTTATTTTTGGCATTTTAAATAAAAATATAATAATTGTAAAGCCTGTGTTTGTATAATAACTTTCATAAACCAATTTAAAATTAGGGCAAACAAGGAAAAAAACCTGCAAATACAGATATCAGAGTTTCCTGAATTCTAAATATTAAACACTAACTTAAGTACCATTTGATTAGCTATCAAAACAACTTCCCTAATTAAAATACATATATATATTCATGAGCCATAACAGTTACCTGAGCCGGGATAATGGTCTTTGTAATGTCATCTCTTCCCTTCTGTTTTTCCTTCCCCCCTCCCCCCAATTTAAAAATGAAATGTGGTAATAAAATGAAAGAAATTGAAAGACAGTTTAGCTTAAAAGCTCCGCTAAGTGATGACCTGGTGTCAAGTCCATCCTGGCCGACCTCTGCGAATCTTCGAGGCACTTCTCCCTGCTGACCCACGGCAAGGCACGTATCTCGAGTCACTGCTAAGAGAAAGGCTTGTTTGCTCGCCCACCGTTTCTCATCTGCGTATTGGATTTGCGTGTGCTTGCCGCCCATCCTACCAAACAATTCATCTGACCTGGCTTTTGATTTTGTGTTTTTCGTTTTTTCTTCACAGCGTCACTGTAACAGCTACCTGCCTACAATTATTTAGCTTGCGTTCAATTTTTCAATTGAATTCCATTGTTCAATATTTTACGTGTTTTCTTGGAAACATTTATGCTTCCAGAGTCTTGGAACTGGGAATTGGGAACAAACCACCAAAAAAGCAACTGAGAGTGCAGTTACTCTTGTCCTAGGTCTCAAATGATTGTTCCCCAAGACCCCTTCAAACCTGGAGAAGCATCCCTACAAAAAAAGATAAAGAAAGATAGATAAAATAGATAGATAGATAGATAGATAGATAGATAGATAGACAGACAGATAGCTAACAGCACTAAAAAAAAAACTTCTTTAATTAGACAAGAGAAAAAATGATGCAGAAAATTCAGAATTTCCATATACTCTCCCCATATGCAGTTTTCCCTATTATTAACACTATGCATTAGTGTGGCACCTTTGTTAACAATTGATGTAGCAATATTATCATAATTAGATGATTAACTCTAATCCATAGTTTATATTAGGGTTCACTGTTCGTCCTGTAGAGTCTTATTTTTTAATTCTAATAATAAATATATACACAACCTAAAATTTCCCCTTTTAACCACATTCAAATACATAATTCAGTTGTGTTAATTATGTTCACAATATTGGGCTACCATCACCACCATCCATTACAAAAGCATTCTGTCACCCCAGATAGAAACTTTGTACCAAGTAAACATCAACTTCCCATTTCTTACCCACCCCAGATCCTAGTAACCTGCATTCCAGTTTTTGACTCCATGAATTCGTCTATTCTAATTATTTCATATGAGTGAGATCATAAAACATCTGTCCTTTTGTGTCTGGCTTATTTCATGCAACATGATATCTTCAAGGTTCATCCAAGTTATCATATCAGAACTTCATTTCTTTTTACAGCTGAATGTACATATTCCATGATATATATATATATATATATATATATATACCACATTTTATTTATCCATTCATTAGTTGATGACCACTTGGGTTGCTTATCTTTTGTCAATGGTGAATAATGCAGTTATGAATACTGACATGCAAATATCTGAGTCCCAGCTTTTAATTCTTTAGCGTATGAACCTAGAAGTGGGGTTTCTGGATCATACTGTAATTCAATATTTAACTTTCTGAAGAATCACCAAATTATTTTCCACAGTGGCTGCACCATTTTACATCCCCATCAACAATAAACAAGCATTCCTATTTTTCCACATCCTCTCCAATACTTCTTATTTTCTGGTCTTTTTTTTTTTAATTAGTAGCTGTTCTAGTGGGTGTGAAATGGCATCTCATTGTAGTTTTGATCTTCATTTTCCTAAAAGCTAGTTATATTTAGCATCTTTTTATGTGCTTTGGGCCATTTGTAGATCGTCTTTAGTGAAATGTTTTATTCAAGTCTGTTACCCATTTTTAAATTGGGTTGTCTACCTGAATTGTAGGATTTCTTTATATAATTCTGCATATTAACCTTTATTGGATATGTGGTTTCCAAATATTTTCTCCCTTTTTGATAACCTATATTATATAGAGCACTTCACCCTATGGAGCAGAATACACATTCTTCTTTAGTGCACATGGATAACTCTCCAGGAGAGAACATATGATAAGTCACAAAACAAGTCTCAATATATTCAAAACAATTGAAATAATTATTCTCTGACTACAATGGAATGATGCTAGAAATTAGAAACAAAAGCAGAATGGAAAATTCACAAATACGTGGAAATTAAACAATGCATTCTCAAATGACCAATGTGCCATTTGACAAAGAAGAAATCATAAGGGAAATTAGGAAATAATTTGAGACAAATGAAGACAAAACTACAACATACCAGAATTTATGGGGTGTAGCAGATGGAGGGCTGAGAGGGAAATTTATAGCTCTAAATGCTTACATTAAGAAGGAAGATCAATCTCAAATTAGAAAATGAACTTAATAACTGGAGGATCTAGAAAAAGAATAAACTAAACCAAAAGCAAGTGGAAGGAAGGAAATAAAAACGATTAGTGGAGATAAATGAAATAGAGAATTAAAAAACAAGACTGAGGCTTCTATCCCTTGAGTGTACCCAGGCTTACCCCTTGAGCGTGTACTTACTTTCTCATCAAAAACCTTTTCTCATTTGCTTATGAAAAAAAAAAAGAGACTCGAACAAAACAAAAGTTGATTCTTTGAAGAGATCAATAAAACTGACACACTTTTAGCTAGACTGACCAAAAAAAAAAGAGTGAAGATACAAATACAAACAAAATTGAAGGTGGGGTGCATTTCTATTGACCCCACAGAAATAAAATAAAAAGGATTGTAAGAGGAGATTACGAACAACTATACACCAACAAATTTGATAACCTATATTAAATGGTCAAATTCTTAGAAACACACAAATGGTATAGACTGATTGAAGAAAAAATATAGATCTCAATAAAGAGACTGAATCAGTAATCAAAACCTTCCAACAAAAGATAGTCTAGGACAAAGCAGCTTTCATGGTAAATTTTACCAAACACTCCAAGAATTAACACAAATCTTGTTCAAACTTCCAAAAAAATTGAAGAGGAAGGAAAACTTCCTAACTCATTCTATGAGGACAACATCACTTTAATACCAAAAGGTGTCACACGAAAAGAAAATTACAGTCCAATGTAACTTACAATTATAGTTACGAAAATCCTCAACAAAATACTGCAAACTGAATTCAGCAGCACCTTAAAATATATATGCTCCATGAACAAGTGGGATTTATCTCAGGTATCCAGGAGGGTTAAACACAGAAACATCAATTAATGCAGTACATCACATTAAAAGAACAACAAAAAAATACACACGAGCATCTTAATTGATGAAAGAGACCACCAGCCAAGCACAGCCAGTTTGCAAAGACTGCCAAAAAAAGTTTTTGTGTTAGCTTGTTTGCTTTTATTAGCTCCTGGCACTCAGGGAAATCTCCGTCACATCACTAGCTGGATATAAAATTAATGATCAATAGCTCAGGAACTAAATCCCAGAGTTTACATTTTAAAATATTAAAATGTACAATGTACAGCAAAGGATTACAAGACAAACAGAAAAACAAGAAATGATGGCTCATCCAAAGGAACAAGATAAAAATCCAGAAACTATCAAGAAAGAAAACTGGGTTTTGGCTATAAGGGACAAAGATTTTAAAAAATGATCCTCAATATCATCAAGGAGATCAAGGAAAACAACAGAGAGAGAACTGAAAAACATCAAGAAAATGATGAATGAACAATATAAGAATTTTAAGAAAAGGAACCATGCAGAAATTCTAGAGTTGAAAACTATAACTGCTGGTCTTTCACTACATTTGAGAAGTTTTCTTCCATTATTTCTTTGAATATTCCTTCTGTCCCTTTTTCTCTTTCGTCTCCTTCTAGAACTCTCATAATGCATATATTGGCATATTTGACGGTAGTTCACGGTCCCTAAGGCTCTGTTCACTTTTTCATATTATTCCCCTGGAGAGAGGAACTGAGGGAGTTGACTTCATAAGATATTTGGTGAAACTGCAGGGTACCTACAGCATTTTGTGATGCCAATGGCAGAGTGGGTAGAGCACCCCAGGAAGATTTAGCACACACTGGAGCCAGGGTAAACCAGGCCTGAATCTCTGTGTGGTGCTTCCCCAATGTGGCAAAGCTCTGACTCCAAACAGCTCTGAGAGCTAGGACATAGCTTTTGGAAGATTAGGGGGAAAGAACTGCTCTTGTGCTAACCAGAGAAAGTTTCTGCTAAATGCAAGTGGGTATAATTCAGTGATATTTCATTTAGTTGCTGCTATTAAAGTGTCTTCTTATGAATCCCTAGACTGCTGACACAGAAAGAAACCCTGATTTTACAGGAAGTAGAGTATTCCTTGGAGAGTCATCAGAATGGGAATCTACTTTCTTACCAAGTATTTCCACTCCCCACTCCTTCTGTTTCCCCCATTGACATCTGGAAGTCCACTTGACCTCCATGTGCAACCCTCTGGCACCATCCCACATCATTGTTTCTCCATCTGATCTGAGACAGATAGGACATAGTGTTCCTGTTGTGAACAGAGCCCTTTCCTCAAAGTCCTTCTGGACAGTAAGCATTAGAACCAATTGTTTATATTCTGGACTGAAGCCAACCCTGCCCCAGCCCCATCCCCACTAACATATCCTTTTTTACGTTTGTTTGTTTTTAACTTTTTATAGTCATAATGTATATAAACTCAAATTTTTGCACTGTAACCACTTTCAAACATACAATGCACTGGCGTTAAATGCATTCACAATGTTGTGCTACCATCACCACCATCCTTTACCAAAACTCTTCTATTGCCTCAAACAGAAACTCTGTACCCATTAAATGATAACTTTCCATTCCTCACTCCTACCCCTAGCTCCTGGCAACCTGAAATTGACTTTCTATCTCCATGAATTTGCTTCTTCTACGTATTTCATATAAGTAAGACCATACTACATTTGCCTTTTTGCACTTGGCTTATTTCACTCAATAGAATGTCCTCAAGGTTCATTTGTGTTGTGGCATGTAACAGAACTTCATTCCTTTGTATGGCTAAATCATATTCCACTGTATATATTTTTTTGTCCATTCATCAGTTAAGGAACACTTGGGTTGCTTCCATCTCTTGGCAGTTGTGAATAATGCTGCTATATACATTAGTGTGCAGATATATTTGCCCAAGTCTTTTAATTTTTCACTCCCAAACCACATCTTTTGGTAGAGTCAAGAGAGGAAGAAATTCCAAACTCATTGTCTTTTACAAAATATTAGACATTTAGGTGTATAACAAGACTGGAATTTGCAGAAAATATTGTCCTACCAAGACAGATAATATTCAGAGGTAACATTTATTTGCCAAACATTTGGGGTTTTATTGTGTTGCTGCCTCATTCGGTTCCACAAAAACCACAAATGGTCTCAACTTCAGGTGCATGAGCCAAAAGCTATGCAGCAAAGATTCAGACTAGCAAGTTAACAGGGAAGTAGTAATTTAGCTAATTAGATGAGAAAACCCATTAGAGTGGGCATGAAAGCAACCTCTGATGTGTAAGGAAGACTCCTGGGGCAGCTTTCCAATTATGCAATGGGCTTTACTTCAAAGAAATAATGCCATGTTATGTAGCAAGACCCAAATGCCATGTTCAGACCTACGCTAGTGTAGATGGCACTTTTTGTGAATCAAAAAAAGAACCCCATGAGAGTGGACCCAGGACCAGTAGCCCATGATTTCACAAGCAGATGGCACCTTTATGCAAAGGAAAGTGGTACCTTCAACTGGGAAGACATGGGCTTCTGCCCAAGCACATGGCTTAGCAAATGGGGCACTTACTAGATTCCTGTCCCCACCCTTTCCTTAACTAGAGGTCCTTGTGCAGTCCACAACCTATGCAGCCTTACCTGGGAGCCCTGACTAAGTTTTGAAATCCTCCACCACATCACATATGTTGAAGAAAGAGAGCTAATTAACAGACATACTCTGCTTCAAGAAATCATCATAGAGGTGCACAGGTGGTTCAGTGGTAGAATGCTCACCTGCTATGTGGGAGACCCAGGTTTGATTCCCAGCCCATTCATGCCCTTCCTCCCCCCCCAAAAAAAAGACATCATTCTTTGTTTGTTAATTGACAGTCCTGGATCTCATCATCACCCATCCTAGCCCTCACTCGCCACCACCAAGCACCTCTCTAAAATTAAAAGGGAATAACCCTAGCTCAAAAGTTACTCTGGGAGTACAACAAGCACAAACACATTGGTTTCTCTGATCCTGCTTGTTCCCTGTCATTTTTCATATCTACCAGGAATGGAGCTTGTTCCATTAAAAGAAGCAAAAGTCATGAATCTTATCCAAAAAACAACTACTGTCTCAATTAACACCCTTCCTGGTTAGATTTTTGGAATAGCACTTCCTCCAAGGCTGACCCTCTCTGATCCCCAGGCTGGGTTCAGGGTGCCTAGCTCCCAAGTCTCCTTAACCATAGCCTGACACTATCCACATTCTACTGTAATTGCTTGTTTACTTGTTTGTCTTCCCAATTAGGACATCAGCAACCCGAGATCAGAAACTGGGACACCCCTGAATGAGCACCTAGCTCCAGCATTTAGCTTGAAATATTTGTAGAACGAATGTTTAAGAAAGAAAAATTACACTGATTGTGTGCCTATGATTAAGCCAACAATTTCACGTGGATAATTCTTCTAATCCTCATAGCAACCCTTGAAGCAGATAGTATAATGCCCATTATTCAAATTAGGAAGCTGAGACTCGAAAGGAGATCACAGGGTAGTAACTGGTGAAGCTGTGTTCAGTACCCATATGTATGTGAACTCAACACTAGTGAGCTAGAATATCGTGGTGGAAATGAGTATGGACTTGGGATTCAGTTAGGATTCATTGCAACCATGTCCATGAGCTGTGTCTTCATCTCATTTGGAGAGAAATGGAAGTAAAACAATTACCATGTAATATCTTCCACAGAGATTAACACAAATTACCCAATACCGTGATGTCACACCAAGTCTTCCTAAGAAGTACCAGATTTCCAATAGAAGTAAGGCATACCTCTCTGATTTATCTCTGTAGAGGGTAACACTTTTCTTGCAAAGTCCACCTATCCTGTTATTTGTGAAGAAGCAGCTTTCCTTTCAGCATTCCCCTCCTGCAGTAGTTCTCTGCCCAAATACCTTTCCTCTAGTCTCCCGTTGCCACCTGCTCTCCATAACTGTCCTTCCTCATCTCTGTCCCAATCGTCCTCAAAAACCTTTCATGAAGACAGGTAACAACTGGGCTACTTTAATGTAACCACAGGAGCCCTTTAGAGATTCTTTCAGTCAATGGATATCATTAGTCAAGGTTTTCCAGTGAAACAAAACGGCTAGGATGTGTGTGTATGTGTAAATAATAGAGATTTACTATAGAAATTGGCTCACACGACTGTGGGAATCGGTAAGTCCAAATTCCATTGGGCAGGCTGCATGCTGGAAATTTGATAAAGGTGACATTGAATTTTCCAGCAGAAGCTGGCAGTAGAGAGAGAAATTCTTCTTTATAACTTCTGAAATCTTCAGTCTTCGCTCTAAGACTTCCAACTGCAAGCCATAGTGCCAATCAAAAAGCCCATATTAAATTTTAAGCCATCTATAAAATACCTTGACAGTAACAATCAGGCCAGCGCTTGCTTTGTCAAACATTTGGACACCATAATCTGGCCAAGTTGATGCATAAAATTATCACAGGACAATCCAGGAAGGGGGAGAATTAGATAACTCTCCTTTTTTAAAAGGAGGGAACTTTTAAAGTTTTTCTCTTCAGAGAGTCTTTCAAAATCTCTAGGAAAGGAAAACCCATAATTAAAAAAAAAAAAATTTCAGGAACCAGCAATCCTACAATGCAAAAATTGTCCATAGCTAACCCATTCCTCATTTTATCTTTTTTTGCTTAAGGTCATCCAAACTTGATTGAGGGGTATCATTGAAACACAGATTTGGTTGAGTCTCAGCTCCATCACTTCCTGGCTATGTGACCTTAAGTGAGCTACTTAATTTTTCTACACCTCAGCTACCCCATCTGTAAAATGATATAACAGTTTCTGTCTCACTGGATCATTGTGTGGTTTATGTAACAATGTGGAGCTTACTAGCACTCAACCAATATTACTCCCACCTTCTCTTCCCTTCTTCCTTCAAGTCAGCTTGAACTGCTTGCATTGAAACAAGTCCATGAGATGTACAAACGGTCAATAAACACATGAAAAGTTGATCAACATTGCTACCCATTAGGGAAAGGCAAATCAAAACCACGATGTGATAGTACCTCACACCCACTAGCATGGCTGTTATTTAAAAAAAAAAAAAGGAAAATAACAAGTGGGGATGTGAAGAAATTGGAACTCCTGTGTATTGCTGGTAGGGATGTAATATGGTGTATAGCCCCTGTGAAAAAGTTTTGTGGTTCCTCAAAAAGTTAAACATAGAATTAAAGAATTACCATATGACCTGGAAATCTCACTTCTAAGTACACCCCAAAAAAAAAAAAAACTAAAATCAGGGACTGAAACAAATATTTGTACACCAATTGTGCTGGTTTGAAGGTATTTTGTACCCCCAGAAAAGTCATGTTTTAATCCTGACTCAATCTTTTAGAGGCAACCCTTTCTTCTAATCCTGATTCAACATTGCAGGGTGGAAATTTTGATTAGGTTAAGTCCATGGAGACGAGACATGTCCAAGAAACTGTAAAAAGGAGAACATTTTGGAGAGAGCCAGAAACAGATGCCTTAGAGCCAACAGAAACTTTAGCACAGAGCTAACACATGCAGAACAGAGACACAAATGTTTGAATCTGCTTGGAGCCCAGCAGACGTTGCCATGAGATGTTAAGCAAGCCAGAACATGGAGAGAGCCAGGGAAAGCCAAGAGATGAAAGCCAGCCCTGGAGAAGCAAGGTGAGGAACCCCCATAGGAACAAAGGCTGAAAGCAACGGATCCCAGGGACAAGGGACCAGCAGATACCAGCCACGTGACTACCCAGCTGACAGAGGTGTTCCTGACCCATTGGCCTTTCTTGAGTGAAGGCAACCTCTTGTTGGTGCCTTAATTTGGATACTCTCACTTCCTTAGAACTGTAAACTTGTAACTTATTGAAGTCTCCTTAAAAGCTTTTCCAGTTCTGGTGTATTGCATTCTGACAGCTTGCAAACTAACACACCAATGTTCATGGAGCATTATTCACAATAGCCAAAAAGCGGAAACAACCCAAATATCCATCAGCAGATAAATGGATAAACAAAATGCAGTATATACGTACAGTGAAATATTATTCAGCTACAAAAAAGAATGAAATTCTGACACATGGATTAACCTCATTGAAAACATTATATTAAGTGAAAGAAGCCAGACACAAATATTTATGATTCTACTTACATGAAATCTGTAAATTGAGCAAATTTCTAGAAACAGAAAGTAGGTTTGAGGTTACCAGGGCTGAGAAGAAGTAATGAAAGTTATTTCTAACAAATACAGAGTTTCTGCTTTTATATGTTACCAAAATTTAAAAAATAAAAGGAATGAGATAAAGCCATATGAATTGATACAGAAAGTTTTAGATATGTTAAATTTAAAAGGAGAAGCACAAGATGTTTAGGAGACTCCCTTTTGTACACATTAAAAGGAGACTTATTTGCATCACAATAAAGTCAAGCCCATGATATTTATAGAGAACATTAGAATGTTAAATTTAGGTAGGAAGAAAAAGTGAACTTCAAATTGACTGATGAAAATGTGTATCTTAAAAAATTGAAATGAGTTCTTTCTGAATTTATTTTCCTTATAGGCAAGGAAAAGAAAATGGCTCCATAATGTTTACTATTTGATGTGCACTTCCCAATAATCAAACATTTTTACAAAACGTTCAATATTGTATAAGTTTATTCAAATTTCTTTGATATTGGAATTTTGGCAGACATGGATACCATAAAAAAAACTTGTTACTAGGCATTTTAAAAATTTTTCTCAAATGTTGTGTTCTTTGTGTGAATAACAGTCCCTTTAACTGAGGCTGGGAACAGATTCAAACTCTCTTAATGGGAAAGAAAGATATCTCTTATCAGAGAATAATAGTCTTGTCTTCTTATACTTCATAATACTGAATAAGTTTTTTCTCTCTCTCTTTCTTCTTCTGGGAGAAAGAAAGGAAGGAATCAGAGGGTTCTGGGTATACGACAAGCAAACCAATTGGTCCAAACACCCCAGAAAAAGTGAAAACGTAAAGAAGATCACACTTCACTGAGAATCAATGAACTTAAGTACCTTCACTCTGAATATATCTGAAGCGGTTTCCTCAGTCCATAAGTGCTTATTATGCTCTTACTTTCAAGGACATTGTGTTAGGTATTTTCTCATAAATCAGGTCATTTAAAATTCACAACTACCCTATGATACAATGCCATCCCCATTTTAAAGATTTTTTTTTAAATGAGACTCAAAAAGGTTAAATAAATTTTCCCCTTTCCATGATTGAAATTAGTATCATATCAGAAAAAGTCAAGAAAAGTTATTCTTAGCAGAACCATGTTTTTTATAAAGTTTGGAAACCAGGCATATGTCAAGCAAAGTCTGAGCCTGGAATGATGTTTTCCTCACAGAAAGCACAAAGGCACATGATTTTCTTTGATGAGTACCCCTTGTGAGCAAGAAAGACATAGCAGCTGCCTCCAGGGCACTTCCAGTTTGATGGGGATAACAACAAATAAAGACCAAATGTGAACATAGGATATTATGGTACCAAAAATGTAAGTTTCCCATGGCAACCAAACCCAACTGGGAGACAAAGAACAGGCTCCAAGGGGAGGTGCTACCTTCAGCTGAGACCACCCATGCTTTTCGAAAAATGAGATAAAACGCTTTATAAGTAAAATATCCAAGCCCAGTGCCACAAAGTATCAGCAAATCACAAATAATCTTAAATTGTGTGTAGTCAGTTTTGGATGTGTAACAAATTTGTTTGAACTGGTAGAGTCAAGGGTAAAAGTCTTTGAGGGTTGTTTTTTGGTTTAGTTTTGTTTACTGTTTTTGTTTTTTTATTTTTTCCGTTTGGTCATTGATTAAGAAATGAAACATGAACACTGAACAGAGAAGTTTTGAGGAATTGTGCTGTCTTTTAGTCAATGGTTAGATTGTTTTTAATCAACTTTTCTATTGCTAAAGTTTGGGTTGTTCATCAGCTTAAGTAGAGATGGCAAAAGGATGGGTCATCTCCCAAGTGGCATCCACTCCCTTGAAACCTGAGCCAGGTGGCTTAGTTTCCTAGGGCTACCATCACAAAACAACACAGAGTGGCTTAAAATGGCAGGAATGTATTGTCTCACAATTCTGGAGGCAGGGTGTCAGCAGGGCTACACTTCCTCTGAAGTCTGCAGGGAAGAATCTGCTGCACACCTCCCTTCTTGTTTCTGGTGGCAGCTTACTGGCAACCCATGGCATTGTCAACCTCCATCTGCTTCTGCCTATCTGTGTCCAATATCTTCTTATAAGGACCCCAGTCATACTGGATTAGGCTCCATCCCAATCCAGATAACCTTCATCTTAATAACATCTTCTAATATCGTCTTTCCAAATAGGGTCACAACACAGGATTGGAGGTTAAGACTTTGGGGAAGGAATACAATTCAATCTATTGCATTGGGTCTTTCTTTTTTTTTTTCTTTTTCACTTTCTTCCCCCTTTGAATCTCCTGTTTTGAATCTCTCATTTTAGTCAGTCTCTCGGTAGTTCTTTCATAGCTTAGCCACTCCCCCCACCCCCACAGGTGCTGCCACAACTTTTCACACTATTCACCTGTCTCTCTTCCCAATTCTGAGCAGTGCCAGGTGATTTGCAAGCTGTTTACTCTTAGGAAGGGACACACAGAGCCCCAAATTGTATTGTGTAGACAATAAATCCAGATCACTTACACGAGTTCTTTGTACCGTGTTTGTGCCTCTGGAAGATTAAATTTCTTTCAAACATTCCCAATTTTTAATCAGTGCCACTTTTCTGCCCCTCTCTTTGTTGAAAACAAGAACCCAAGTCTCTCTAAAGCAGCTCACCAGACTTGCACACAAACCAGCGAGGAGTTCCAAATCCATTTAAAATAGCAAGCATGGGCTTGGCAGAGCCAGGGCTCAAGACCAAAACCCCGAGGGGCCTCCAAGCCCTCCAAAAGCACAGGCATGTAACAGAGGAGAGGGGGTCAGGACATAAAGGCTGCCATATGAAGCTCAGCTGCTGATACAACTGGTCAGCCACACAGATACATACAGGGTTCAGATGTATAGGCATAGAAAGAAAGGGTTACAGAGAGAGTGAAGGACCACATTCTGAATTAGAAACTGATCAACCCTAAGATACGGTTTGTAAATCTGTTGGTACAGAGGTGAAGCCCATAAAGCACCTATGGTGATTGAATTATGAACCCCAATTTAATAGGTTCCTAATCTTAATTCACATTCCTGGGGTGTGACCCCATTGTAAAGAGGACTTCTTGAAGATGTGATCTTAGTTAAGGTGTGGTTCAAGTGAATGAGGTTGAGTTTTAATCCTGATTACTGGAGTCCTCTATAAGCCAGACAAATTCAGACATAACCACAGGAAGGTACAGAGAAGAGTCAGAAGCCAGAAGCCAACAGAATCCAGAAAAGAAAAGAGAGGCCATTGCCATGTAATATGAGGTACAGATGCAAGTCAGCGAAACTCAAAAATCACAAGAAACGATCATTAGCATATTATGGACTTCGGGGAGACAGCATTGCCTTTATACCGCCTTGATTTTGGACTTTTCCTCATCTCAAAATTGTGAGCTAATACATTCCTTTTTGTATTGGTTTTCTTAATGCCTCCAGAATGCAATATACCAAAAATGGAATGGCTTTTAAAAAGGGAATTTATTATGTTACAGGTTTACAGTTCTAAGACCATGAAAATGTCCAAACTAAGACATCCAGAGAAAGATACCTTGACTCAAGAAAGGTCAATGTCTAAAACATGGGAAGGAACATGGCTGGCATATGCTGGTCCTTATTCTCAGTTCCATTGCTTCCAGCTTCTGACACCAGTGATTTCCTCTTTAAGTGTCTGTGGGCCTTTACTCAGCTCCTCTGAGACACAACTCTGGGTCCTGGCTTGCTTTGCATCTCACGGAAACGCACATGCAATGTCTGCTGTGCTCTGCATACCCAAATGTCCCTGTCTAGGCATCTGCTCTTTCTCTGTTGGAACTCCAAGCATCTCCAAATGTCTGCATCTTTGTTGGCTCAGAAACAACTGTGCTTTCTTCAGATTATCTCCCCTTTTAAAGGACTCCAGTAAACTAATCAAGACACGCTTTGAATGGGTAGAGTCACATCTCCACCTAATCAAGAGGCCACACCCACAATTGGGTGTGTAACGTCTCCATAAGGTCATCTGATCAAGTGGTCACACCCACAATTGAGTGGGTCAGTCTCCATGCAAACAATCTAATAAACGTTTTCCACCCTATAACATTGACTCAGGATTAATGAAAATGGATTTTCTGGGGTACACAATACTTTCAAACCAACACACCATTATTTAAGATAACCCATTGTTTGATCTTTATCATAGCAGCCTGGAAAACTAAGACAGAACTCAACACAGCACTTGGCACATATAAGTAAATGTTCAGTGATGATAGTCATTGTCATCTGTTGTAATTACTAAACACTTTGTGACATACCTAAATCCGATCCTGATGAGGAATGTGTGTGTTGGGTTTATCATTTAACTCAAGAATCACATGCCCTAAAGTGATTAACGGGGGATGCTTAGGTTGTATATATGTTGCTAGAATTAAAAAAAAAAGAAGACTGTACAACATAAACAGTGAATCCTACTGTGAATGATGGATTATAGTTAATAGTACAATAAAAATGTCCTTTCATGAGTTGTAATAAAAGATGCCACACTAATGCCAAGTATTAATATTAGGGTGGTCTGTAGAACTTTATATTTCTACAGGATTTTTCTGTAAACCTATAACTTCTTGAGTTAAAAAAAAACCACATACCCTAATTAAGCATTTTATGGCCTTGATAAAGATCCAGTGGTCTTCCATCATGGAGTACAGGAGAGAGAAAGCAGAGGAATCAGAATTTGTATCTCTGAGACACGGGCCCACAGGCCCATCTGCTTGGCTAGTGGAATTAAATTCTTGTTCTAATTTCACGGTCATTAACAGCTTTCTAGTTATGACTTGCTTTCTCACATAGACTCTTCTAAGACAAAGGAAGAGGCTGAGCCCTAAAGTCTTTATACATAATGCGGGGTAGGCAAAAGCTTTGAGTGCCAACCCTGCCAAGAATAAGCTGTCTATCTTTGGGTATATTTTTACCTTTCTGGGTCTCAGTATGCTGAACTAGATAATCTCAAATATCTCTTTGGCTCTAGCATCTTACAACTTTGAGCATCACAACCCATTGGCAGTTAGTTATGTTTTTCACAACAATTAAATGAACTTAGCATTCTGTTTAATCAATTCACTTTTCCTTAGTTTGATTAAGATGAGCTGTTCTCTCTCATCCTGATTATTCCAAGGACAAATGATTAAAAAGTATATAAACTTTAGTTTTTGGACTTAACCTGTAAACAATGCCCTACCTCATGGAGAGGCCTCCAAGATCTTTCTGTCTTTACATCCCTTCAATGGAACAAGCCCCAGCCCTTTCCCATCTACAAATAAAAACTAGTCCAAAAATGACTGAACTTAAAAAAAAAAAAAACACCTCATAAATTATGCATTGGAATGAACACAAGTGCTGGGGATTGAATCATATCCCCCACAAAAGGCATGTTAAGGTTCCAAATTCAGGTTCTGTGGATGTGAACTCATTGTAAATAGAACATTTTGATGTGCTTACTTCAGTTAATTCATGGCCCAAATTAATCAGGATGAGTCTTAATCTTATTACTGGAAGCTTTATAGAGAAAGCCACAGAGAGAAGTCATGGGGAACACCCAGAAGCTAGAAGTCAACAGAACCTGGAAGAGAAAGGAGAAGATGTCACAATGTGCATTACCACCTGGCAGATAAACCAAGGAATGCCAAAGATTGCCAGCCAGCCCTGAGAGACCAACCCCAGGAGAAAGCAAGCCTTCTAGCCTCTGAAACCATGAACCAACTAAATTCCTATTGTTAAGCTCTCCCATTGTATTTGTTTTTGCAGATGACAAACTAAAACAAGTTATACCATTTGCTTATTTTATAAGTATAACAGGATTGCAAATTAATACTACTAATAGACGGGAAGAAAAAATGTAGTACCTTTATACTTGGATGACAATTAATGTATCTTCTTCATGAGCTCCACCCTATCACATAGCAGAGGAGAGAACAATCCATGTATAGACTTGTTTTCAACCTCAGTTGAAACAAATCGTTTGGGGGTTGCTTTTGGGGAATTGTTTCTCAATGCCCTTTAAACTCAGCCCACACTCTATGATGGGGGGAGGGGAGCACTTACCTTAGCACAGAGGGTACCAGAGCAGACTCACTGGCTTTCAACTCGCATTTATGTCTGTGTAAAGCAAGGTAGGGTTAAGAGTGTTAACAAAACTCACTCTCTGTCAACCATGTCATGCTACCATGTTGGATCTCCCCTTGTTGGCATAAGTCCTTGCATAACATTTTTCTCTTGTGTTCCAAATGGTGAACAAGCAAAGCATGCCACTATTTTCTGTCCACTCCTGTGTACTGTGACTTATCTGACATGACTGCGTGCTGGTAGCTTAACAACAGGCTGTCCAAGCAATTTGAAGTGTTTGCCAATTCCTATTCTATAAATATTCCTTCCATGGCCAATTTCAAGCTGCCTACCATTTAACAATAAGCTTACAAAATTCCTGACATTTTAACAAGCAGCTCTCGAGAGCTGGTACAAGCCAACTCCAGAGCACCACTGTTTGATACCCTCAATCTTCTCCACTATAAAGACAGGGAATTGCTACAAATTTCCAGCCAACTTCCTGTGAGAAGAGGTGGATTTCCCCCTTTCTTCTTCCCAGAGCAGGTAGAGGTAAGGCATATTATTCACAACATGAAGGAATGAACTGTAAGATCTGAACCCCCCAAGCTAATAATTGAAATGCTAAATAGGACCTCTAGAAAATGTTTTCCTTCCCCAAAAACTATTGTTAGGTTGTAAACTCAATTTGAATGTCAGAATCTGAATATACTCTCTGTTTTTCAGATTGGATTATTTCTCTTGGTCTATCTTTAATTTTACTATTTATCTATCATCTCCAGTCTCCTATAGAGCCCATTCAATTAGTTTTTTTTAATTATTATTATAATGGTTATTGTATTTTTCAGCTCTAAAATTTCCATTTTGTTCTTTTTACCGTTTAGTATCTTCTATTTCTATACTGAGACTTTCTAACTTTTCATGATTTCAAGAGTGATTGCCCTTACCTCTTGGGGCATTTTTATAATCACTGCTCTATAGATAATCCAAACATCTATGATACCTTGACATGAGTACCTGTTGATTCTTTTCCCATGCAGGAGATTTTCTTGGTCCTTTGCATGCTACATAACTTTGGAATATAACCTAGGTATTTGGGATATTATGTTTTGAAACTCAAGCTCATGGGTAGTGTTGACATATGTATTTGTTTGTTTTAGCAGGCAAACTGCTGAATATTGTTTTTGAAGATTTTGTACTACCATTCAGATATGTCCCACATAAACAGTAGTCCAGTTCTCGCAGTCTCTGATATTCTGCTCAGGGTCAAATCCAGGAGCTCATAAACAATCTTATGGGATTGCTTTCCTGAGAAGCTCCCTCTCCACAATCTCCACAATATTTTCTGATTCACAACCTCCCACTTCCCTTCCAGTCTCCCCCCAGAAAGCTGAGGCTTTATTTATCCAATTCTGCCACATACTTTCTGTGTGCAAGCCCATATCCAGCTCAAGCAATGGGAGACAGAATAAAAATGCAGCAAGGATTCACCTCACCCTCTTGAGACCACGTCTCCTCCAATTACAGTAGAAGGTTCCCCAGGCTCAGAGTTTGGGGCTCCTGTAGCTGTGTATCTGCCACTGTTCCTGCTGCCACCTCAGGATTGCTTGGGGCTGGGACACAAGGGAATGGAAAAAAGAAAAGAAAAACATGGGGATTTCCTTCACTCTCTCTTAGCATCAGGAAATCCCTTTATCATCCCTCAAGCCTGAATCAAGGGCTTTTCTTGGATCTTCCTCTGTGCCAATGCTCTTAATTTTAGTTTGTAAAACTGCCAGAAATGCATTGGCTTTTACAATGGGAATTTATTAACTTACAATTTACAATTCTTAGGACATGGAAATGTCCAACCCAAGGCATCAACGGGACAATACCTTCTCTGAAAACAGGCTGCTGGCATCTAGGAGATTAAGACCTACCTTGAACCAAGTGGGGCATATCTCAATTGAAATAACCTAATCAAAAGGTCCCACCTACAATAGGTCTGTTCCCTGAACGAATGGATTTTTTAAACATGGCCTTTCTGGGATACATAATAGCTCCAAACAACCACAGCCCCCTTCCAGATTTCAGGCTGTGTTGAGTCCCAGGCCAAGGGATACTAGAAGGAAAAAAATGTAAACTTACTGTATTAGTTTTCTAGGCTGTTCAAAGTGATACCATGAAATGAGTTGGCTTTAAAAAATGGGAATTTATTTGCTCACTGTTGAAGCTGAAAAAATGTCCAAATCAAGTCATCAAGTTGACACTTTCTTCCTGAAGATTCCATGCGGGTCATCCTCTGCAAATCCGCCACAAGGCCAGGCATGAGGCAGAACCTGCTTGCTGGTTCCTCCCTTCTATTCTGTGTTTTGTTGCTTTCAGCTTCTTCCTTCCATGGTTTTCTCTCTCTCTTTCTGAATTTCATTCTTTTACAAAGGACTCCAGTAATAGGATTAAGACCCATCCTGAAGAAGTGGGCCACACCTTACCTGAAGTAGCCTCATCAAAATGTCCTACTGACAATGGGTTCACACCTGCAGGAATGGATTAGATTTCAGCATATGTTTTTCTGGGGTACGTACAACTTCAAATCACCACACTTACCACCAGTTCCATACTTCAAACCCTGGTTTTCTTGTTCAATCCACCTATCTTACTTTTCAGAGTCCTCTGATAGCTGCTTCATGCATGCTGCCCATGTTTTAGATCTGATTCTAGTGAAAAAGACAGGGTAGAGTATGCTTACTCCATCTTACCCAGAACCAGAACCCCAAAACTGTAAGCAGAGAGAGATTGCTAAAGCACAAATATGGTCGTGTCACACCACTGATTAAAGTTCTACCATACCCTCAAACTCCTCAGTCTGCTATGCCAACCCTTCTGTAATCTGGTCACTCCTGTCACCAACTTCTGGCCATTCCCACCTCTTGCTCCACTCAGCAGTCCCTGGAATGCACAATGCTCTCCCCAACTCCCAGACTTTGTACCTGCTGATTTGATTGCCTAGAACACACTTCTCCCTTCTTTCCTGGATACTTTCCTACCAGCCTTAGTTGAAATACTTCTTTCCATAGGAAACTTGTCCTTATCCACAAGAATGGATGCACTTTCTTGCAGTACATGCCTATTGCATTCTATTACAGAACTTGATCACTTTATGGTATAATTGTCTATTTATTGCTCTCATTTCACCACGAGACTGTGGCTCCTGAGGGCAAAACACCATGTTTTCATGAACTTCTAAGACATAGGGTCTGGCATCTAGTACGTTTCTCAACAAATAGCTGTGGAACTCTACTGTGTTGTATTGACGGTGCCCCCTGGAAAGTACATTTCCGACCCTGTACTCCTGTTGCCTTCTTTGTCAGAGCCCCTGCTAACGCCAGGTGCTGATAAAGTAAACCTTGTTTTCTCAGTTTACTTCACCACCCCCACCCCATCTGTCCGCTTAGACCAGCGCTATCCAAAAGAAATCTGATACGCAAGCCGTATACCTCATTTTTAATTTTCTAGCAGCCACACACAAAAAAAGGGAACAAGAAACAGGTAAAACTAATTTCAATAACGTTTATTTATTTTTAAGTGTGTCCCAAATATTATCATTTCAATGTGTGATCAATATAAAAAATTATTAATGAGGAGTATAAGGTAACTTCAGTGATAGAATTCTCGCCTGCCATACGGAAGGCCTGGGTTCGATTCCCAGCCCATGCAATTCCCAAGAACAAACAAACAAGCAAACGAACAATAAAAATTCAACAAAAAGTGTTCACACGGCAAAAGAATGAAATGTGACCCCCGCCACATAGCATTCAAAAAAAAATAATAATTAGCGAGACATTTTACATTCCTTTTTTCATGCTAAATTTCAAAATCCAGTGTGTATTCTATACGTACAGCATGCCTGAATTCAGACACGCCCCATTTCAAGTGCTCAGTGGCCGTATGTAGCCAGCAGATGCCATGTTCACAACTATACCATTAATTCTGACCTAAGTGTGAGTGTTAATAATAATAATAATCAGTGAGTGGAAAAGTATTTGCAAAGCCCCCTTCGGGGAATGGTGAGAACGGGGAGAAATTCAACTTCCCCAAGTTGAATTCTCGATATTCTCACAAGCAGTGTGGACAACCAAAGCTATAGGCTGAGCCCCCAGTCTTGGGGTTTGTTCATATGAAACTTAACCCCACAAAGGATAGGTCAAGTCTACTTAAAATTTAGGCCTAAGAGTCACCCCCAGGAGAGCCTCTTTTGTTGCTCAGATGTGGCCTCTCTCTCCAGCCAACACAACGAGCAGTCTCACCACCCTCCCCCTCTCTATGTGGGACATGACTCCCAGGGGTGTGGACCTTCCTGGCAACATGGGACAGAAATCCTAGAATGAGCTGA